>CAKAJE020000716.1:0-120955 GCA_916610135.2 Macropis europaea
AATCTGAAATAGGAGCGACGTAAATTGAACAAATGTGATAGAATTTCGCTGAATTCTTTTATTAACCATAATGTAAAATGATCTAATCGGGTCTCTGTTCGCCCTAGCTTAGAAGTTTATTAGTGCATTGTATTCGCCATTTCATGCGCTTTGAGATGCCGCGTAGCCCAATACGCTATCTGAAATAGAGCGACGTAAGTTGAACAAATGTGATAGAATTACGCTGAATTCTTATATTAACCGTAATATAAAATGATCTAATCGGGTCTCTGTTTGAATTATCCTAGAAGTTTGATAGTGCATTTCACTCGCCATTTCATGCGCTTTGAGATGACGCTTAGCCCAATACGCAATCTGAAATAGGAGCGACGTAAATTGAACAAATGTGATAGAATTTCGCTGAATTCTTAAATTAACTATAATATGAAATTATCTAATCGGGTCTCTGTTTGCCCTACCCTAGAAGTTTAATAGTGCATTTTACTCGTCATTTCATGCGCTTTGAGATGACGCTTAGCCCAATACGCTATCTGAAATAGGAGCGATGTAAATTGAACAAATGTGATAGAATTTTGCTGAATTCTTTTATTAACGATAATGTAAAATGATCTAATCGGGTCTCTGTTCGACCTGGCCTAGAAGTTTAATAGTGCATTTCATTCACCATTTCACGCGCTTTGAGATGCCGCTTAGCCCAATACGCTATCTGAAATAGGAGCGACGTAAATTGAACAAATGTGATAGAATTTCGCTGAATTCTTTTATTAACCATAATGTAAAATGATCTAATCGGGTCTCTGTTCGCCCTAGCCTAGAAGTTTAATAGTGCACTGTATTCGCCATTTCATGCGCTTTGAGATGCCGCGTAGCCCATACGCTGTCTGAAATAGGAGCGACGTAAATTGAACAAATGTGATAGAATTTCCCTGAAATCTTATATTGAACAAAATATAAAATGATCTAATCGGGTCTCTGATTGCCCTATCATAGAAGCTTAGTAGTGCATTTTACTAGCCATTCCACGCGCTTTAAGATGCCGCCTAGCCCAGTATGCTATCTGAAATAGGAACGACGTAAATTGAACAAATGTGATAGAATTTTGCTGAATTCTTATGTTAACCTTAACGTAAAATGATCTAATCGGGTCTCTGTTTGCCCTACCCTAGAAGTTTAATAGTGTATTTTACTCGCCATTTCATGCGCTTTGAGATGCCGCGTAGCCCAATACGCTATCTGAAATAGGAGCGACGTAAGTTGAACAAATGTGATAGAATTTCGCTGAATTCTTAAATTAACTATAATATAAAATGATCTAATCGGGTCTCTGTTTGCCTTACCCTAGAAGTTTAATAGTGCATTGTACTCGCCATTTCATGCGCTTTGAGATGCCGCGTAGCCCAATACGCTATCTGAAATAGGAGCGATGTAAATTGAACAAATGTGATAGAATTTCGCTGATTACTTTTATTAACCATACTGTAAAATGATCTAATCGGGTCTCTGTTCGCCCTAGCCTAGAAGTTTAATAGTGCATTTTATTCGCCATTTCATGCGCTTTGAGATGCCGCTTAGCGCAATACGCTATCTGAAATAGGAGCGACGTAAATTGAACAAATGTGATAGAATTTCGCAGAATTCTCATATTAACATTAATGTAAAATGATCTAATCGAGTCTCTGTTCGCCCTACCCTAGAAGTTTAATAGTGCATTTCACTCGTCATTTCATGCGCTTTAAGTTGCCGCCTAGCCCAGTACGCTATCTGAAATAGGAGCGACGTAAATTGAACAAATGTGATAGATTTCCCTGAATTCTTATATTAACCGTAATATAAAATGATCTAATTGGGTCTCTGTTTGAATTATCCTAGAAGTTTGATAGTGCATTTCACTCGCCATTTCATGCGCTTTGAGATGCCGCTTAGCGCAATACGCTATCTGAAATAGGAGCGACGTAAATTGAACAAATGTGATAGAATTTCCCTGAAATCTTATATTAAACAAAATATAAAATGATCTAATCGGGTCTCTGATTGCCTATCATAGAAGTTTCGTAGTGCATTCTACTCGCCCTTCCACGCGCTTTAAGATGCCGTCTAGCCCAGTACGCTATCTGAAATAGGAGCGACGTAAGTTGAACAAATGTGATAGAATTACGCTGAATTCTTATATTAACCGTAATATAAAATGATCTAATCGGGTCTCTGTTTGCGTTACGCTAGAAGTTTAATAGTGCATTGTACTCGCCATTTCATGCGCTTTGAGATGCCGCGTAGCCCAATACGCTATCTGAAATAGGAGCGACGTAAATTGAACAAATGTGATAGAATTTCGCTGAATTCTTTTATTAACCATAATGTAAAATGATCTAATCGGGACTCTGTTCGCCCTAGCTTAGAAGTTTATTAGTGTATTGTATTCGCCATTTCATGCGCTTTGAGATGCCGCTTAGCCCAATACGCTATCTGAAATAGGAGCGATGTAAATTGAACAAATGTGATAGAATTTCGCTGAATTCTTTTATTAACGATAATGTAAAATGATCTAATCGGGTCTCTGTTCGCCCTGGCCTAGAAGTTTAATAGTGCATTTCATTCACCATTTCATGCGCTTTGAGATGCCGCTTAGCCCAATACGCTATCTGAAATAGGAGCGACGTAAATTGAACAAATGTGATAGAATTTCGCTGAATTCTTATATTAACCAAAATATGAAATGATCTAATCGGGTCTCTGATTGCCCTATCATAGAAGTTTAATAGTGTATTTTACTGGCCATGCCGCGCGCTTTAAGATGCCTCCTAGCCCAGTACGCTATCAGAAATAGAAGCGACGTAAATTGAACGAATGTGATAGAATTACGCTGAATTCTTAAATTAACCATAATATAAAATGATTTAATCGGGTCTTTGTTTGCCCTACCCTAGAAGTTTAATATTCTATTTTACTCGCCATTTCATGCGCTTTGAGATGCCGCGTAGCCCAATACGCTGTCTGAAATAGGAGCGACGTAAATTGAACAAATGTGATAGAATTTCCCTGAAATCTTATATTGAACAAAATATAAAATGATCTAATCGGGTCTCTGATTGCCCTATCATAGAAGCTTAGAAGTGCATTTTACTAGCCATTCCACGCGCTTTAAGATGCCGCCTAGCCCAGTATGCTATCTGAAATAGGAACGACGTAAATTGAACAAATGTGATAGTATTCTGCTGAATTCTTATGTTAACCTTAATGTAAAATGATCTAATCGGGTCTCTGTTTGCCCTACCCTAGAAGTTTAATAGTGTGTTTTACTCGCCATTTCATGCGCTTTGAGATGCCGCGTAGCCCAATACGCTATCTTAAATAGGAACGACGTTAGTTGAACAAATGTGATAGAATTACGCTGAATTCTTATATTAACCATAATATAAAATGATCTAATCGGGTCTCTGTTTGCCTTACCCTAGAAGTTTAATAGTGCATTTTACTCCCCATTTCATGCGCTTTGAGATGCCGCGTAGCCCAATACGCTATCTGAAATAGGAGAGACGTAAATTGAACAAATGTGATAGAATTTTGCTGAAATCTTAAATTAACCAGAATGTAAAATGATCTAATCGGGTCTCTCTTTGCCCTACCCTAGAAGTTTAATAGTGCATATTACTCGCCATTTCATGCGCTTTGAGATGCCGCTTAGCCCAATACGCTATCTGAAATAGGAGCGACGTAAGCTGAACAAATGTGATAGAATTTCGCTGAATTCATTTATTAACCATAATGTAAAATGATCTAATCGGGTCTCTGTTCGCCCTAGCCTACAAGTTTAATAGTGCATTTTATTCGCCATTTCATGCACTTTGAGATGCCTCGTAGCCTAATACGCTATCTGAAATAGGAGCGACGTAAATTGAACAAATGTGTTAGAATTTCCCTGAAATCTTATATTGAACAAAATATAAAATGATCTAATTGGGGCTCTGATTGACCTATCATAGAAGTTTAGTGGTGCATTTTACTCGCCATTCAACGCGCTTTAAGATGCGCCTAGCCCAGTACGCTATCTGAAATAGGAGCGACGTTAGTTGAACAAATGTGATAGAATTACGCTGAATTCTTATATTAACCATAATATAAAATGATCTAATCGGGTCTCTGTTTGCCTTACCCTAGAAGTTTAATAGTGCATTTTACTTGCCATTTCATGCGCTTTGAGATGCCGCGTAGCCCAATACGCTATCTGAAATAGGAGAGACGTAAATTGAACGAATGTGATAGAATTTCGCTGGTTACTTTTATTAACCATACTGTAAAATGATCTAATCGGGTCTCTGTTCGCCCTAGCCTAGAAGTTTAATAGTGCATTTTATTCGCCATTTCATGCGGTTTGAAATGCCGCTTAGCGCAATACGCTATCTGAAATAGGAGCGACGTAAATTGAACAAATGTGATAGAATTTCCCGGAAATCTTATATTAAACAAAATATAAAATGATCTAATCGGGTCTCTGATTGCCCTATCATAGAAGTTTAGTGGTGCATTTTACTCGCCATTCCACGCGCTTTAAGATGCCGCCTAGCCCAGTACGCTATCTGAAATAGGAGCGACGTAAATTGAACAAATGTGATAGAATTTCGCTGAATACTTAAATTAACTATAATATGAAATTATCTAATCGGGTCTCTGTTTGCCCTACCCTAGAAGTTTATAGTGCATTTTACTCGTCATTTCATGCGCTTTGAGATGCCGCTTAGCCGAATACGCTATCTGAAATAGGAGCGACGTAAATTGAACAAATGTGATAGAATTTCGCAGAATTCTCATATTAACATTAATGTAAAATGATCTAATCGAGTCTCTGTTCGCCCTACCCTAGAAGTTTAATAGTGCATTTCACTCGTCATTTCATGCGCTTTAAGTTGCCGCCTAGCCCAGTACGCTATCTGAAATAGGAGCGACGTAAATTGAACAAATGTGATAGATTTCCCTGAATTCTTATATTAACCGTAATATAAAATGATCTAATTGGGTCTCTGTTTGAATTATCCTAGAAGTTTGATAGTGCATTTCACTCGCCATTTCATGCGCTTTGAGATGCCGCTTAGCCCAATACGCAATCTGAAATAGGAGCGACGTAAATTGAACAAATGTGATAGAATTTCGCTGAATACTTAAATTAACTATAATATGAAATTATCTAATCGGGTCTCTGTTTGCCCTACGCTAGAAGTTTAATAGTGCATTTTATTCGCCATTTCATGCGCTTTGAGATGCCGCTTAGCGCAATACGCTATCTGAAATAGGAGCGACGTAAATTGAACAAATGTGATAGAATTTCCCTGAAATCTTATATTAAACAAAATATAAAATGATCTAATCGGGTCTCTGATTGCCCTATCATAGAAGTTTCGTAGTGCATTCTACTCGCCCTTCCACGCGCTTTAAGATGCCGTCTAGCCCAGTACGCTATCTGAAATAGGAGCGACGTAAGTTGAACAAATGTGATAGAATTACGCTGAATTCTTATATTAACCGTAATATAAAATGATCTAATCGGGTCTCTGTTTGCGTTACGCTAGAAGTTTAATAGTGCATTGTACTCGCCATTTCATGCGCTTTGAGATGCCGCGTAGCCCAATACGCTATCTGAAATAGGAGCGACGTAAATTGAACAAATGTGATAGAATTTCGCTGAATTCTTTTATTAACCATAATGTAAAATGATCTAATCGGGACTCTGTTCGCCCTAGCTTAGAAGTTTATTAGTGTATTGTATTCGCCATTTCATGCGCTTTGAGATGCCGCTTAGCCCAATACGCTATCTGAAATAGGAGCGATGTAAATTGAACAAATGTGATAGAATTTCGCTGAATTCTTTTATTAACGATAATGTAAAATGATCTAATCGGGTCTCTGTTCGCCCTGGCTTAGAAGTTTAATAGTGCATTTCATTCACCATTTCATGCGCTTTGAGATGCCGCTTAGCCCAATACGCTATCTGAAATAGGAGCGACGTAAATTGAACAAATGTGATAGAATTTCGCTGAATTCTTATATTAACCAAAATATGAAATGATCTAATCGGGTCTCTGATTGCCCTATCATAGAAGTTTAATAGTGTATTTTACTGGCCATGCCGCGCGCTTTAAGATGCCTCCTAGCCCAGTACGCTATCAGAAATAGAAGCGACGTAAATTGAACGAATGTGATAGAATTACGCTGAATTCTTAAATTAACCATAATATAAAATGATTTAATCGGGTCTTTGTTTGCCCTACCCTAGAAGTTTAATATTCTATTTTACTCGCCATTTCATGCGCTTTGAGATGCCGCGTAGCCCAATACGCTGTCTGAAATAGGAGCGACGTAAATTGAACAAATGTGATAGAATTTCCCTGAAATCTTATATTGAACAAAATATAAAATGATCTAATCGGGTCTCTGATTGCCCTATCATAGAAGCTTAGAAGTGCATTTTACTAGCCATTCCACGCGCTTTAAGATGCCGCCTAGCCCAGTATGCTATCTGAAATAGGAACGACGTAAATTGAACAAATGTGATAGAATTCTGCTGAATTCTTATGTTAACCTTAATGTAAAATGATCTAATCGGGTCTCTGTTTGCCCTACCCTAGAAGTTTAATAGTGTATTTTACTCGCCATTTCATGCGCTTTGAGATGCCGCGTAGCCCAATACGCTATCTTAAATAGGAACGACGTTAGTTGAACAAATGTGATAGAATTACGCTGAATTCTTATATTAACCATAATATAAAATGATCTAATCGGGTCTCTGTTTGCCTTACCCTAGAAGTTTAATAGTGCATTTTACTCCCATTTCATGCGCTTTGAGATGCCGCGTAGCCCAATACGCTATCTGAAATAGGAGAGACGTAAATTGAACAAATGTGATAGAATTTTGCTGAAATCTTAAATTAACCAGAATGTAAAATGATCTAATCGGGTCTCTCTTTGCCCTACCCTAGAAGTTTAATAGTGCATATTACTCGCCATTTCATGCGCTTTGAGATGCCGCTTAGCCCAATACGCTATCTGAAATAGGAGCGACGTAAGCTGAACAAATGTGATAGAATTTCGCTGAATTCATTTATTAACCATAATGTAAAATGATCTAATCGGGTCTCTGTTCGCCCTAGCCTACAAGTTTAATAGTGCATTTTATTCGCCATTTCATGCACTTTGAGATGCCTCGTAGCCTAATACGCTATCTGAAATAGGAGCGACGTAAATTGAACAAATGTGTTAGAATTTCCCTGAAATCTTATATTGAACAAAATATAAAATGATCTAATTGGGGCTCTGATTGACCTATCATAGAAGTTTAGTGGTGCATTTTACTCGCCATTCAACGCGCTTTAAGATGCCGCCTAGCCCAGTACGCTATCTGAAATAGGAGCGACGTTAGTTGAACAAATGTGATAGAATTACGCTGAATTCTTATATTAACCATAATATAAAATGATCTAATCGGGTCTCTGTTTGCCTTACCCTAGAAGTTTAATAGTGCATTTTACTTGCCATTTCATGCGCTTTGAGATGCCGCGTAGCCCAATACGCTATCTGAAATAGGAGAGACGTAAATTGAACGAATGTGATAGAATTTCGCTGATTACTTTTATTAACCATACTGTAAAATGATCTAATCGGGTCTCTGTTCGCCCTAGCCTAGAAGTTTAATAGTGCATTTTATTCGCCATTTCATGCGGTTTGAGATGCCGCTTAGCGCAATACGCTATCTGAAATAGGAGCGACGTAAATTGAACAAATGTGATAGAATTTCCCGGAAATCTTATATTAAACAAAATATAAAATGATCTAATCGGGTCTCTGATTGCCCTATCATAGAAGTTTAGTGGTGCATTTTACTCGCCATTCCACGCGCTTTAAGATGCCGCCTAGCCCAGTACGCTATCTGAAATAGGAGCGACGTAAATTGAACAAATGTGATAGAATTTCGCTGAATACTTAAATTAACTATAATATGAAATTATCTAATCGGGTCTCTGTTTGCCCTACCCTAGAAGTTTAATAGTGCATTTTACTCGTCATTTCATGCGCTTTGAGATGCCGCTTAGCCGAATACGCTATCTGAAATAGGAGCGATGTAAATTGAACAAATGTGATAGAATTTCGCTGAATTCTTAAATTAACTATAATATAAAATTATCTAATCGGGTCTCTGTTTGCCCTACCCTAAAAGTTTAATAGTGCATTCTACTCGTCATTTGATGCGCTTTGAGATGCCGCTTAGCCCAATACGCTATCTGGAATAGGAGCGATGTAAATTGAACAAATGTGATAGAATTCTGCTGAATTCTTATGTTAACCTTAATGTAAAATGATCTAATCGGGTCTCTGTTTGCCCTACCCTAGAAGTTTAATAGTGCATTTTATTCGCCATTTCATGCACTTTGAGATGCCTCGTAGCTTAATACGCTATCTGAAATAGGAGCGACGTAAATTGAACAAATGTGATAGAATTTCCCGGAAATCTTATATTAAACAAAATATAAAATGATCTAATCGGGTCTCTGATTGCCCTATCATAGAAGTTTAGTGGTGCATTTTACTCGCCATTCCACGCGCTTTAAGATGCCGCCTAGCCCAGTACGCTATCTGAAATAGGAGCGACGTAAATTGAACAAATGTAATAGAATTTCGCTGAATACTTAAATTAACTATAACATGAAATTATCTAATCGGGTCTCTGTTTGCCCTACCCTAGAAGTTTAATAGTGCATTTTACTCGTCATTTCATGCGCTTTGAGATGCCGCTTAGCCGAATACGCTATCTGAAATAGGAGCGATGTAAATTGAACAAATGTGATAGAATTTCGCTGAATTCTTTTATTAACGATAATGTAAAATGATCTAATCGGGTCTCCGTTCGCCCTGGCCTAGAAGTTTAATAGTGCATTTCATTCGCCATTTCATGCGCTTTGAGATGCCGCTTAGCCCAATACGCTATCTGAAATAGGAGCGACGTAAATTGAACAAATGTGATAGAATTTCGCTGAATTCTTTTATTAACCATAATGTAAAATGATCTAATCGGGTCTCTGTTCGCCCTAGCCTAGAAGTTTAATAGTGCATTTTATTCGCCATTTCATGCGGTTTGAGATGCCGCTTAGCGCAATACGCTATCTGAAATAGGAGCGACGTAAATTGAACAAATGTGATAGAATTTCCCGGAAATCTTATATTAAACAAAATATAAAATGATCTAATCGGGTCTCTGATTGCCCTATCATAGAAGTTTAGTGGTGCATTTTACTCGCCATTCCACGCGCTTTAAGATGCCGCCTAGCCCAGTACGCTATCTGAAATAGGAGCGACGTAAGTTGAACAAATGTGATAGAATTACGCTGCATTCTTATATTAACCGTAATATAAAATGATCTAATCGGGTCTCTGTTTGAATTATCCTAGAAGTTTGATAGTGCATTTCACTCACCATTTCATGCGCTTTGAGATGCCGCTTAGCCCAATACGCAATCTGAAATAGGAGCGACGTAAGTTGAACAAATGTGATAGAATTTCGCTGAATTCTTAAATTAACTATAATATAAAATTATCTAATCGGGTCTCTGTTTGCCCTACCGTAAAAGTTTAATAGTGCATTCTACTCGTCATTTCATGCGCTTTGAGATGCCGCTTAGCCCAATACGCTATCTGGAATAGGAGCGATGTAAATTTAACAAATGTGATAGAATTCTGCTGAATTCTTATGTTAACCTTAATGTAAAATGATCTAATCGGGTCTCTGTTTGCCCTACCCTAGAAGTTTAATAGTGCATTTTATTCGCCATTTCATGCACTTTGAGATGCCTCGTAGCTTAATACGCTATCTGAAATAGGAGCGACGTAAATTGAACAAATGTGATAGAATTTCCCGGAAATCTTATATTAAACAAAATATAAAATGATCTAATCGGTTCTCTGATTGCCCTATCATAGAAGTTTAGTGGTGCATTTTACTCGCCATTCAACGCGCTTTAAGATGCCGCCTAGCCCAGTACGCTATCTGAAATAGGAGCGACGTTAGTTGAACAAATGTGATAGAATTACGCTGAATTCTTATATTAACCATAATAAAAAATGATCTAATCGGGTCTCTGTTTGCCTTACCCTAGAAGTTTAATAGTGCATTGTACTCGCCATTTCATGCGCTTTGAGATGCCGCGTAGCCCAATACGCTATCTGAAATAGAAGCGATGTAAATTGAACAAATGTGATAGATTTCCCTGAGTTCTTATATTAACCTTAATGGAAAATGATCTGTTCGGGCTCTGTTCGCCCTACCCTAGAAGTTTAATCGTGCATTTTACTCGTCATTTCATGCGCTTTGAGATGCCGCGTAGCCCAATACGCTATCTGAAATAGGAGAGACGTAAATTGAACAAATGTGATAGAATTACGCTGAATTCTTATATTAACCGTAATATAGAATGATCTAATCGGGTCTCTGTTTGAATTATCCTAGAAGTTTGATAGTGCATTTCACTCGCCATTTCATGCGCTTTGAGATGCCGCTTAGCCCAATACGCAATCTGAAATAGGAGCGACGTAAATTGAACAAATGTGATAGAATTTCGCTGAATTCTCATATTAACATTAATGTAAAATGATCTAATCGAGTCTCTGTTCGCCCTACCCTAGAAGTTTAATAGTGCATTTCACTCGTCATTTCATGCGCTTTAAGTTGCCGCCTAGCCCAGTACGCTATCTGAAATAGGAGCGACGTAAATTGAACAAATGTGATAGATTTCTCTGAATTCTTATATTAACCTTAATGGAAAATGATCTGTTCGGGCTCTGTTCGCCCTACCCTAGAAGTTGAATCGTGCATTTTACTCGTCATTTCATGCGCTTTGAGATGCCGCGTAGCCCAATACGCTATCTGAAATAGGAGAGACGTAAATTGAACAAATGTGATAGAATTACGCTGAATTCTTATATTAACCGTAATATAAAATCATCTAATCGGGTCTCTGTCTGAATTATCCTAGAAGTTTGATAGTGCATTTCACTCGCCATTTCATGCGCTTTGAGATGCCGCTTAGCCCAATACGCAATCTGAAATAGGAGCGACGTAAATTGAACAAATGTGATAGAATTTCGCTGAATACTTAAATTAACTATAATATGAAATTATCTAATCGGGTCTCTGTTTGCCCTACCCTAGAAGTTTAATAGTGCATTTTACTCGTCATTTCATGCGCTTTGAGATGCCGCTTAGCCGAATACGCTATCTGAAATAGGAGCGATGTAAATTGAACAAATGTGATAGAATTTCGCTGAATTCTTTTATTAACGATAATGTAAAATGATCTAATCGGGTCTCTGTTCGCCCTGGCCTAGAAGTTTAATAGTGCATTTCATTCGCCATTTCATGCGCTTTGAGATGCCGCTTAGCCCTATACGCTATCTGAAATAGGAGCGACGTAAATTGAACAAATGTGATAGAATTTCGCTGAATTCTTTTATTAACCATAATGTAAAATGATCTAATCGGGTCTCTGTTCGCCCTAGCTTAGAAGTTTATTAGTGCATTGTATTCGCCATTTCATGCGCTTTGAGATGCCGCGTAGCCCAATACGCTATCTGAAATAGGAGCGACGTAAGTTGAACAAATGTGATAGAATTACGCTGAATTCTTATATTAACCGTAATATAAAATGATCTAATCGGGTCTCTGTTTGAATTATCCTAGAAGTTTGATAGTGCATTTCACTCGCCATTTCATGCGCTTTGAGATGACGCTTAGCCCAATACGCAATCTGAAATAGGAGCGACGTAAATTAAACAAATGTGATAGAATTTCGCTGAATTCTTAAATTAACTATAATATGAAATTATCTAATCGGGTCTCTGTTTGCCCTACCCTAGAAGTTTAATAGTGCATTTTACTCGTCATTTCATGCGCTTTGAGATGACGCTCAGCCCAATACGCTATCTGAAATAGGAGCGATGTAAATTGAACAAATGTGATAGAATTTTGCTGAATTCTTTTATTAACGATAATGTAAAATGATTTAATCGGGTCTCTGTTCGACCTGGCCTAGAAGTTTAATAGTGCATTTCATTCTCCATTTCACGCGCTTTGAGATGCCGCTTAGCCCAATACGCTATCTGAAATAGGAGCGACGTAAATTGAACAAATGTGATAGAATTTCGCTGAATTCTTTTATTAACCATAATGTAAAATGATCTAATCGGGTCTCTGTTCGCCCTAGCCTAGAAGTTTAATAGTGCATTGTATTCGCCATTTCATGCGCTTTGAGATGCCGCGTAGCCCAATACGCTGTCTGAAATAGGAGCGACGTAAATTGAACAAATGTGATAGAATTTCCCTGAAATCTTATATTGAACAAATATAAAATGATCTAATCGGGTCTCTGATTGCCCTATCATAGAAGCTTAGTAGTGCATTTTACTAGCCATTCCACGCGCTTTAAGATGCCGCCTAGCCCAGTATGCTATCTGAAATAGGAACGACGTAAATTGAACAAATGTGATAGAATTTTGCTGAATTCTTATGTTAACCTTAATGTAAAATGATCTAATCGGGTCTCTGTTTGCCCTACCCTAGAAGTTTAATAGTGTATTTTACTCGCCATTTCATGCGCTTTGAGATGCCGCGTAGCCCAATACGCTATCTGAAATAGGAGCGACGTAAGTTGAACAAATGTGATAGAATTTCGCTGAATTCTTAAATTAACTATAATATAAAATGATCTAATCGGGTCTCTGTTTGCCTTACCCTAGAAGTTTAATAGTGCATTGTACTCGCCATTTCATGCGCTTTGAGATGCCGCGTAGCCCAATACGCTATCTGAAATAGGAGCGATGTAAATTGAACAAATGTGATAGAATTTCGCTGATTACTTTTATTAACCATACTGTAAAATGATCTAATCGGGTCTCTGTTCGCCCTAGCCTAGAAGTTTAATAGTGCATTTTATTCGCCATTTCATGCGGTTTGAGATGCCGCTTAGCGCAATACGCTATCTGAAATAGGAGCGACGTAAATTGAACAAATGTGATAGAATTTCCCGGAAATCTTATATTAAACAAAATATAAAATGATCTAATCGGGTCTCTGATTGCCCTATCATAGAAGTTTAGTGGTGCATTTTACTCGCCATTCCACGCGCTTTAAGATGCCGCCTAGCCCAGTACGCTATCTGAAATAGGAGCGACGTAAATTGAACAAATGTGATAGAATTTCGCTGAATACTTAAATTAACTATAATATGAAATTATCTAATCGGGTCTCTGTTTGCCCTACCCTAGAAGTTTAATAGTGCATTTTACTCGTCATTTCATGCGCTTTGAGATGCCGCTTAGCGCAATACGCTATCTCAAATAGGAGCGACGTAAATTGAACAAATGTGATAGAATTTCCCGGAAATCTTATATTAAGCAAAATATAAAATGATCTAATCGGGTCTCTGATTGCCCTATCATAGAAGTTTAGTGGTGCATTTTACTCGCCATTCCACGCGCTTTAAGATGCCGCCTAGCCCAGTACGCTATCTGAAATAGGAGCGACGTAAGTTGAACAAATGTGATAGAATTACGCTGCATTCTTATATTAACCGTAATATAAAATGATCTAATCGGGTCTCTGTTTGAATTATCCTAGAAGTTTGATAGTGCATTTCACTCACCATTTCATGCGCTTTGAGATGCCGCTTAGCCCAATACGCAATCTGAAATAGGAGCGACGTAAGTTGAACGAATGTGATAGAATTTCGCTGAATTCTTAAATTAACTATAATATAAAATTATCTAATCGGGTCTCTGTTTGCCCTACCCTAAAAGTTTAATAGTGCATTCTACTCGTCATTTGATGCGCTTTGAGATGCCGCTTAGCCCAATACGCTATCTGGAATAGGAGCGATGTAAATTGAACAAATGTGATAGAATTCTGCTGAATTCTTATGTTAACCTTAATGTAAAATGATCTAATCGGGTCTCTGTTTGCCCTACCCTAGAAGTTTGATAGTGCATTTTATTCGCCATTTCATGCACTTTGAGATGCCTCGTAGCTTAATACGCTATCTGAAATAGGAGCGACGTAAATTGAACAAATGTGATAGAATTTCCCGGAACTCTTATATTAAACAAAATATAAAATGATCTAATCGGGTCTCTGATTGCCCTATCATAGAAGTTTAGTGGTGCATTTTACTCGCCATTCAACGCGCTTTAAGATGCCGCCTAACCCAGTACGCTATCTGAAATAGGAGCGACGTAAATTGAACAAATGTGATAGATTTCTCTGAATTCTTATATTAACCTTAATGGAAAATGATCTGTTCGGGCTCTGTTCGCCCTACCCTAGAAGTTGAATCGTGCATTTTACTCGTCATTTCATGCGCTTTGAGATGCCGCGTAGCCCAATACGCTATCTGAAATAGGAGAGACGTAAATTGAACAAATGTGATAGAATTACGCTGAATTCTTATATTAACCGTAATATAAAATCATCTAATCGGGTCTCTGTCTGAATTATCCTAGAAGTTTGATAGTGCATTTCACTCGCCATTTCATGCGCTTTGAGATGCCGCTTAGCCCAATACGCAATCTGAAATAGGAGCGACGTAAATTGAACAAATGTGATAGAATTTCGCTGAATACTTAAATTAACTATAATATGAAATTATCTAATCGGGTCTCTGTTTGCCCTACCCTAGAAGTTTAATAGTGCATTTTACTCGTCATTTCATGCGCTTTGAGATGCCGCTTAGCCGAATACGCTATCTGAAATAGGAGCGATGTAAATTGAACAAATGTGATAGAATTTCGCTAAATTCTTTTATTAACGATAATGTAAAATGATCTAATCGGGTCTCTGTTCGCCCTGGCCTAGAAGTTTAATAGTGCATTTCATTCGCCATTTCATGCGCTTTGAGATGCCGCTTAGCCCTATACGCTATCTGAAATAGGAGCGACGTAAATTGAACAAATGTGGTAGAATTTCGCTGAATTCTTTTATTAACCATAATGTAAAATGATCTAATCGGGTCTCTGTTCGCCCTAGCTTAGAAGTTTATTAGTGCATTGTATTCGCCATTTCATGCGCTTTGAGATGCCGCGTAGCCCAATACGCTATCTGAAATAGGAGCGACGTAAGTTGAACAAATGTGATAGAATTACGCTGAATTCTTATATTAACCGTAATATAAAATGATCTAATCGGGTCTCTGTTTGAATTATCCTAGAAGTTTGATAGTGCATTTCACTCGCCATTTCATGCGCTTTGAGATGACGCTTAGCCCAATACGCAATCTGAAATAGGAGCGACGTAAATTAAACAAATGTGATAGAATTTCGCTGAATTCTTAAATTAACTATAATATGAAATTATCTAATCGGGTCTCTGTTTGCCCTACCCTAGAAGTTTAATAGTGCATTTTACTCGTCATTTCATGCGCTTTGAGATGACGCTTAGCCCAATACGCTATCTGAAATAGGAGCGATGTAAATTGAACAAATGTGATAGAATTTTGCTGAATTCTTTTATTAACGATAATGTAAAATGATCTAATCGGGTGTCTGTTCGACCTGGCCTAGAAGTTTAATAGTGCATTTCATTCACCATTTCACGCGCTTTGAGATGCCGCTTAGCCCAATACGCTATCTGAAATAGGAGCGACGTAAATTGAACAAATGTGATAGAATTTCGCTGAATTCTTTTATTAACCATAATGTAAAATGATCTAATCGGGTCTCTGTTCGCCCTAGCCTCGAAGTTTAATAGTGCATTGTATTCGCCATTTCATGCGCTTTGAGATGCCGCGTAGCCCAATACGCTGTCTGAAATAGGAGCGACGTAAATTGAACAAATGTGATAGAATTTCCCTGAAATCTTATATTGAACAAAACATAAAATGATCTAATCGGGTCTCTGATTGCCCTATCATAGAAGCTTAGTAGTGCATTTTACTAGCCATTCCACGCGCTTTAAGATGCCGCCTAGCCCAGTATGCTATCTGAAATAGGAACGACGTAAATTGAACAAATGTGATAGAATTTTGCTGAATTCTTATGTTAACCTTAATGTAAAATGATCTAATCGGGTCTCTGTTTGCCCTACCCTAGAAGTTTAATAGTGTATTTTACTCGCCATTTCATGCTCTTTGAGATGCCGTGTAGCCCATTACGCTATCTGAAATAGGAGCGACGTAAGTTGAACAAATGTGATAGAATTTCGCTGAATTCTTAAATTAACTATAATATAAAATGATCTAATCGGGTCTCTGTTTGCCTTACCCTAGAAGTTTAATAGTGCATTGTACTCGCCATTTCATGCGCTTTGAGATGCCGCGTACCCCAATACGCTATCTGAAATAGGAGCGATGTAAATTGAACAAATGTGATAGAATTTCGCTGATTACTTTTATTAACCATACTGTAAAATGATCTAATCGGGTCTCTGTTCGCCCTAGCCTAGAAGTTTAATAGTGCATTTTATTCGCCATTTCATGCGCTTTGAGATGCCGCTTAGCGCAATACGCTATCTGAAATAGGAGCGACGTAAATTGAACAAATGTGATAGAATTTCGCTGAATTCTCATATTAACATTAATGTAAAATGATCTAATCGAGTCTCTGTTCGCCCTACCCTAGAAGTTTAATAGTGCATTTCACTCGTCATTTCATGCGCTTTAAGTTGCCGCCTAGCCCAGTACGCTATCTGAAATAGGAGCGACGTAAATTGAACAAATGTGATAGATTTCCCTGAATTCTTATATTAACCTTAATGGAAAATGATCTGTTCGGGCTCTGTTCGCCCTACCCTAGAAGTTTAATCGTGCATTTTACTCGTCATTTCATGCGCTTTGAGATGCCGCGTAGCCCAATACGCTATCTGAAATAGGAGAGACGTAAATTGAACAAATGTGATAGAATTTCGCTGAATTCTTATATTAACCGTAATATAAAATGATCTAATCGGGTCTCTGTTTGAATTATCCTAGAAGTTTGATAGTGCATTTCACTCGCCATTTCATGCGCTTTGAGATGCCGCTTAGCCCAATACGCTAGCTGAAATAGGAGCGACGTAAATTGAACAAATGTGATAGAATTTCGCTGAATACTTATATTAACCAAAATAGAAAATGATCTAATCGGGTCTCTGATTGCCCTATCATAGAAGTTTAGTAGTGCATTTTACTCGCCATTCCACGCGCTTTAAGATGCCGCCTAGCCCAGTACGCTATCTGAAATAGGAGCGACGTAAGTTGAACAAATGTGATAGAATTACGCTGAATTCTTATATTAACCGTAATATAAAATGATCTAATCGGGTCTCTGTTTGAATTATCCTAGAAGTTTGATAGTGCATTTCACTCGCCATTTCATGCGCTTTGAGATGCCGCTTAGCCCAATACGCAATCTGAAATAGGAGCGACGTAAATTGAACAAATGTGATAGAATTTCGCTGAATACTTAAATTAACTATAATATGAAATTATCTAATCGGGTCTCTGTTTGCCCTACCCTAGAAGTTTAATAGTGCATTTTACTCGTCATTTCATGCGCTTTGAGTTGCCGCTTAGCCGAATACGCTATCTGAAATAGGAGCGATGTAAATTGAACAAATGTGATAGAATTTCGCTGAATTCTTTTATTAACGATAATGTAAAATGATCTAATCGGGTCTCTGTTCGCCCTGGCCTAGAAGTTTAATAGTGCATTTCATTCGCCATTTCATGCGCTTTGAGATGCCGCTTAGCCCAATACGCTATCTGAAATAGGAGCGACGTAAATTGAACAAATGTGATAGAATTTCGCTGAATTCTTTTATTAACCATAATGTAAAATGATCTAATCGGGTCTCTGTTCGCCCTAGCTTAGAAGTTTAATAGTGCATTGTATTCGCAATTTCATGCGCTTTGAGATGCCGCGTAGCCCAATACGCTATCTGAAATAGGAGCGACGTAAGTTGAACATATGTGATAGAATTACGCTGAATTCTTATATTAACCGTAATATAAAATGATCTAATCGGGTCTCTGTTTGAATTATCCTAGAAGTTTGATAGTGCATTTCACTCGACATTTCATGCGCTTTGAGATGACACTTAGCCCAATACGCAATCTGAAATAGGAGCGACGTAAATTGAACAAATGTGATAGAATTTCGCTGAATTCTTAAATTAACTATAATATGAAATTATCTAATCGGGTCTCTGTTTGCCCTACCCTAGAAGTTTAATAGTGCATTTTACTCGTCATTTCATACGCTTTGAGATGACGCTTAGCCCAATACGCTATCTGAAATAGGAGCGATGTAAATTGAACAAATGTGATAGAATCTTGCTGAATTCTTTTATTAACGATAATGTAAAATGATCTAATCGGGTCTCTGTTCGACCTGGCCTAGAAGTTTAATAGTGCATTTCATTCACCATTTCATGCGCTTTGAGATGCCGCTTAGCCCAATACGCTATCTGAAATAGGAGCGACGTAAATTGAACAAATGTGATAGAATTTCCCTGAAATCTTATATTGAACAAAATATAAAATGATCTAATCGGGTCTCTGATTGCCCTATCATAGAAGCTTAGTAGTGCATTTTACTAGCCATTCCACGCGCTTTAAGATGCCGCCTAGCCCAGTATGCTATCTGAAATAGGAACGACGTAAATTGAACAAATGTGATAGAATTTTGCTGAATTCTTAAATTAACTATAATATGAAATTATCTAATCGGGTCTCTGTTTGAATTATCCTAGAAGTTTGATAGTGCATTTCACTCGCCATTTCATGCGCTTTGACATGCCACTTAGCCCAATACGCAATCTGAAATAGGAGCGACGTAAGTTGAACAAATGTGATAGAATTTCGCTAAATTCTTTTATTAACCATAATGTAAAATGATCTAATCGGGTCTCTGTTCGCCCTAGCCTACAAGTTTAACAGTGCATTTTATTCGCCATTTCATGCACTTTGAGATGCCTCGTAGCCTAATACGCTATCTGAAATAGGAGCGACGTAAATTGAACAAATGTGATAGAATTTCCCTGTAATCTTATATTGAACAAAATATAAAATGATCTAATTGGGGCTCTGATTGACCTATCATAGAAGTTTAGTGGTGCATTTTACTCGCCATTCCACGCGCTTTAAGATGCCGCCTAGCCCAGTACGCTACCTGAAATAGGAGCGACGTAAATTGAACAAATGTGATAGAATTTCCCTGAATTCTTACATTAACCTTAATGTAAAAAGATCTGATCGGGTCTCTGTTCGCCCTACCCTAGAAGTTTAATAGTGCATTTTACTCGTCATTTCATACGCTTTGAGATGCCGCTTAGCCCAATACGCTATCTGAAATAGGAGCGACGTAAATTGAACAAATGTGATAGAATTTCGCTGAATACTTATATTAACCAAAATATAAAATGATCTAATCGGATCTCTGATTGCCCTATCATAGAAGTTTAGTAGTGCATTTTACTCGCCCTTCCACGCGCTTTAAGATACCGTCTAGCCCAACACGCTATCTGAAATAGGAGCGACGTAAGTTGAACAAATGTGATAGAATTACGCTGCATTCTTATATTAACCGTAATATAAAACGATCTAATCGGGCCTCTGTTTGCCTCATCCTAGAAGTTTCATAGCGCATTTTACTCGCCATTTCATGCGCTTTGAGAGGCCGCTTAGCCCAATACGCTATCTGAAATAGGAGCGACGTAAATTGAACAAATGTGATAGAATTTCCCTGAAATCTTATATTAAACAAAATATAAAATGATCTAATCGGGTCTCTGTTTGCCTTATCCTAGAAGTTTAATAGTGCATTATCCTCGCCATTTCATGCGCTTTTAGATGCCGCCTAGCCCAGTACGCTGTCTGAAATAGGAGCGACGTAAATTGAACAAATGTGATAGAATTTCCGTGAATTCTTATATTAACCTTAATGTAAAATGATCTGATCGGGTCTCTGTTCAGCCTACCATAGAAGTCTAATAGTGCATTTCACTCGTCATTTCATGCGCTTTCAGATGCCTCCTAGCCCAGTACGCTATCTCAAATAGGAGCGACGTAAGTTGAACAAATGTGGTAGAATTACGCTGCATTCTTATATTAACCGTAATATAAAATGATCTAATCGGGTCTCTGTGCGCCTTATCCTAGAAGTTTAATAGCGCGTTTTACTCGCCATTCCACGCGCTTTAAGATGCCGCCTAGCCCAGTATGCTATCTGAAATAGGAGAGACGTAAATTGAACATATGTGATAGAATTTCGCTGAATTCTTAAATTAACCATAATATAAAATGATCTAATCAGGTCTCTGTTTGCCTTATTCTAGAAGTTTAATAGTGCATTATACTCGCCATTTCATGCGCTTTTAGATGCCGCCTATCCCAGTACGCTATCTGAAATAGGAGCGACGTAAATTCAACAAATGTGATAGAATTTCGATGAATTCTTTTATTAACCAAAATGTAAAATGATCTAATCGGGTCTCTGTTCGCCCTAGCCTAGAAGTTAAATAGTGCATTTTAGTCGCCATTTCATGCGCTTTGAGATGCCGCTTAGCCCAATACGCTATCTGAAATAGGAGCGACGTATGTTGAACAAATGTGATAGAATTACGCTGCATTCTTATATTAACCGTAATATAAAATGATTTAATCGGGTCTTTGTTTCCCTAGCCTAGAAGTTTAATAGCGCATTTTACTCGCCATTTCATGCGCTTTGAGATGCCGCTTAGCCCAATACGCTATCTGAAATAGGAGCGACGTAAAATGAACAAATGTGACAGAATTTCCGTGAATTCTTATATTAACCTTAATGTACAATGATCCAATCGGGTCTCTGTTCGCCCTACCATAGAAGTCTAATAGTGCATTTCACTCGCCATTTCTTGCGCTTTGAGATGCCGCTTAGCCCAATACGCTATGTGAATAGGAGCGACGTAAGTTGAACAAATGTGATAGAATTTCGCTGAATTCTTAAATTAACCAAAATATAAAATGATCTCATCGGGTCTCTGTTTGCCCTACCCTAGAAGTTTAATAGTGCATTTTACTCGCCATTCCACGCGCTTTAAGATGCCGCCTAGCCCAGTACGCTATATGAAATAGGAGCGACGTAAATTGAACAAATGTGATAGAATTTTGCTGAATTCTTAAATTAACCATTATATAAAATGATCTAATCGGGTCTCTTTTTTCCCTACCCTAGAAGTTCCATAGAGCATTCTACTCGCCGTTTCATGCGCTTAGAGATGCCGCTTAGCCCAATACGCTATCTGAAATAGGAGCGACGTAAGTTGAACAAATGTGATAGAATTTCGCCGAATTCTTTTATTAACCATAATGTAAAATGATCTAATCGGGTCTCTGTTTGCCCTACCCTAGAAGTTTAATAGTGCACTTCGCTCGTCATTTCATGCGCTTTGAAATGCTGCTTAGCCCAATACGCTATCTGAAATAGGAGCGACGTAAATTGAACAAATGTGATAGAACTTCGCTGAATTCGTAAATTAACCATAATATAAAATGATTTAATCGGGTCTTTGTTTGCCCTAGCCCAGAAGTTTAATAGCTCATTTTACTCGCCATTTCATGCGCTTTCAGATGCCGCTTAGCCCAATACGCTATCTGAAATAGGAGCGACGTAAATTGAACAACTGTGATGGAATTTCGCTGAATTCTTAAATTAACCATAATATAAAATGATCTTATCGGGTCTCTGTTTGCCCTACTCTAGAAGTTTGATAGTGCATTTTACTCGCCATTTCATGCGCTTTGAGATGCCGCTTAGCCGAATACGCTAACTGAAATAGGAGCGACGTAAATTGAAAAAATGTGATAGAACTTCGCTGAATTCTTAAATTAACCATAATATAAAATGATCTAATCGGGTCTCTGTTTGCCCTACCCTAGAAGTTTAATAGTGCAATTTATTCGCCATTTCATGCGCTTTGAGATGCCGCATAGCCCAATACGCTATCTGAAATAGGAGCGATGTAAATTGAACAAATGTGATAGAATTTCGCCGAATTCTTTTATTAACCATAATGTAAAATGATCTAATCGGGTCTCTGTTCGCCCCAGCCTAGAAGCTTAATAGTGCATTTCACTCGTCATTTCATGCGCTTTGAGATGCCGCTTAGCCCAATATGCTATCTGAAATAGGAGCGACGTAAATTGAACAAATGTGATAGAATCTCGCTGAATTCTTTTATTAACCATAATGTAAAATGATCTGATCGGGGCTCTGTTCGCCCTAGCCTAGAAGTTTAACAGTGCATTGTATTCGCCATTTCATGCGCTTTGAGATGCCGCTTAGCCGAATTCGCTATCTGAAATAGGAGCGACGTAAATTGAACAAATGTGATAAAATTTCCCTGAAATCTTATATTAAACAAAATATAAAATGATCAAATCGGGTCTCTGATTGCCCTATCATAGAAGTTTAATAGTGCATTTCACTCGTCATTTCATGCGCTTTGAGATGCAGCTAAGCCCAATAAGCTATCTGTAATAGGAGCGACGTAAATTGAGCAAATGTGATAGAATTTCGCTGAATTCTTATATGAACCATAATATAAAATGACCTAATCGGGTCTCTTTTTGCCCTACCATAGAAGTTTCATAGTGCATTTTACTCGCCATTTCAGGCGCTTTGAGATGCCGCTTAGCCCAATATGCTATCTGAAATAGGAGCGACGTAAATTGAACAAATGTGATACAATTTCCCGGAAATCTTATATTAAACAAAATATAAAATGATCTAATCGGGTCTCTGATTACCCTATCATAGAAGTTTAGTAGTGCATTTTACTCGCCATTCCACGCGCTTTAAGATGCCGCCTAGCCCAGTACGATATCTGAAATAGGAGCGACGTAAGTTGAACAAATGTGATAGAATTTTGCTGAATTCTTAAATTAACCATAATATAAAATGATCTAATCGGGTCTCTGTTTGCCCTACCCTAGAAGTTTAATAGTGCATTTCACTCGTCACTTCATGCGCTTTGAGATGCCGCTAAGCCCAATAAGCTATCTGAAATAGGAGCGACGTAAATTGAACAAATGTGATAGAATTTCGCAGAATTCTTATATTAACCAAAATATAAAATGATCTAATCTGGTCTCTGTTCGCCCTAGCCTAGAAGTTTAATAGTGCATTTTCTTCGCCATTTCATGCGCTTTAAGATGCCGCTTAGCCCAGTACGCTATCTGAAATACGAGCGACGTAAATTGAACAAATGGGATAGAATTTCCCTGAAATCTTATATTAAACAAAATATAAAATGATCTAATCGGGTCTCTGATTGCTCTATCATTGAAGTTTAGTAGTGCATTTTACTCGCCCTTCCACTCGCTTTAAGATGCCGCCTAGCCCAGTACGCTATCTGAAATAGGAGCGACGTAAGATGAACAAATGTGATAGAATTACGCTGAGTTCTTATATTAACCGTAATATAAAATGATCTAATCGGGTCTCTGTTTGCCTTATCCTAGAAGTTGAATAGTGCATTTCACTCGCCATTTCATCTACTTTGAAATGCTGCTTAGCCCAATACGCTATCTGAAATAGGAGCGACGTGAATTGAACAAATGTGATAGAACTTCGCTGAATTCTTAAATTAACCATAATATAAAATGATCGAATCGGGTCTCTGTTTGCCCTACCCTAGAAGTTTAATAGTGAATTTTATTCGCCATTTCATGCGCTTTGAGATGCCGCATAGCCCAATACGCTATCTGAAACAGGAGCGACGTAAATTGAACAAATGTGATACAATTTCCCTGTAATCTGATATTAAACAAAATATAAAATGATCTAATCGTGTCTCTGATTGCCCTATCATAGAAGTTTAGTAGTGCATTTTACTCGCCATTCCACGCGCTTTAAGATGCCGCCTAGCCCAGTACGCTATCTGAAATAGGAGCGACGTAAGTTGAACAAATGTGATAGAATTACGCCGACTTCTTATATTAACCGTAATATAAAATCATCTAATCGGGTCTCTGTTCGCCCTACCATAGAAGTCTAATGGTGCATTTCACTCGCCATTTCATGCGCTTTGAGATGCCGCTTAGCCCAATACGCTATCTGAAATAGGAGCGACGTAAATTGAACAAATGCGATAAAATTTTGCTGACATCTTAAATTAACCATAATATAAAATGATCTAATCGGGTCTCTGATTGCCCTATCATAGAATTTTAATAGTGCATTTTACTCGCCATTCCACGCCCTTTAAGATGCCTCCTAGCCCAGTACGCTATCTGAAATAGGAGCGAGGTAAATTGAACAAATGTGATAGAATTTCGCTGAATTCTTTTATTAACCATGATGTTAAATGATCTGATCGGGGCTCTGTTCGCCCTAGCCTAGAAGTTTAATAGTGCATTTTATTCGCCATTTCATGCGCTTTGAGATGCCGCTTAGCCGAATTCGCTATCTGAAATAGGAGCGACGTAAATTGAACTAATGTGATAAAATTTCCCTGAAATCTTATATTAAACAAAATATAATATGATCAAATCGGGTCTCTGATTGCCCTATCATAGAAGTTTAATATAGCATTTCACTCGTCGTTTCATGCGCTTTGAGATGCCGCTAAGCCCAATAAGCTATCTGTAATAGGAGCGACGTAAATTGAACAAATGTGATAGAATTTCGCGGAATTCTTAAATTAATCATAATATAGAATGATCTAATCGGGTCTCTGTTCGCCCTACCCTAGAAGTTTAATAGTGCATTTCACTCGTCACTTCATGCGCTTTGAGATGCCGCTAAGCCCAATAAGCTATCTGAAATAGGAGCGACGTAAATTGAACAAATGTGATAAAATTTCCCTGAAATCTTATATTAAACAAAATATAAAATGATCTAATCGGGTCTCTGATTCCTCTACCATACAAGTTTAGTAGTTCATTTTACTCGCCCTTCCACGCGCGTTAAGATGCCGCCTAGCCCAGTATGCTATCTGAAGTAGGAGCGACGTAAATTGAACAAATGTGGTAGAATTTCGCTGAATTCTTAAATTAACCATAATATAAAATGATCTCATCGGGACTCTGTTTGACCTACCCTAGAAGTTTAATAGTGCATTTTACTCGCCATTTCATGCGCTTTGAGATGCTGCTTAGCCCAATACGCTATCTGAAATAGGAGCGTCAGAAGTTGAACAAATGTGATAGAATTTCGCTGAATTTTTTTATTAACCATAATGTAAAATGATCTGATCGGGTCTCTGTTCGCCCTAGCCTACAAGTTTAATAGTGCATTTTATTCGCCACCTCATGCGCTTTGAGATGCCGCTTAGCCGAGTTCGCTATCTGAAATAGGAGCGACGTAAATTGAACAAATGTGATAAAATTTCCCTGAAATCTTATATTAACCATAATATAAAATGATCTAATCGGGTCTCTGATTGCCCTATCATAGAATTTTAATAGTGCATTTTACTCGCCATTCCACGCGCTTTAAGATGCCGCCTACCCCAGTACGCTATCTGAAATAGGAGCGACGTAAATTGAACAAATGTGATAGAATTTTGCTGAATTCGTAAATTAACCATAATATAAAATGATCTAATCGGGTCTCTTTTTGCCCTACCCTAGAAGTTTCATAGTGCACTTTACTCGCCATTTCATGCGCTTTGAGATGCCGCTTAGCCCAATACGCTATCTGAAATAGGTGCGACAGAAGTTGAACAAATGTGATAGAATTTCGCTGAATTTTTTTATTAACCATAATGTAAAATGATCTGATCGGGTCTCTGTTCGCCCTAGCCTACAAGTTTAATAGTGCATTTTATTCGCCTCTTCATGCGCTTTGAGATGCCGCTTAACCGAATACGCTATCTGAAATAGGAGCGACGTAAATTGAACAAATGTGATACAATTTCCCTGAAATCTTATATTAAACAAAATATAAAATGATCTAATCGGGTCTCTGATTGCCCTATCATAGAAGTTTAGTAGTGCATTTTACTCGCCATTCCACGCGCTTTAAGATGCCGCCTAGCCCAGTACGATATCTGAAATAGGAGCGACGTATGTTGAACAAATGTGATAGAATTTTGCTGAATTCTTAAATTAACCATAATATAAAATTATCTAATCGGGTCTCTGTTTGCCCTACCCTAGAAGTTTAATAGTGCATTTCACTCGCCATTTCATGCGCTTTCAGATGCTGCTTAGCCCAATACGCTATCTGAAATAGGAGCGACGTAAATTGAACAAATATGATAGAATTTCGCTGAATTCTTAAATTAACCATAATATAAAATGATCTTATCGGGACTCTCTTTGCCCTACCCTAGAACTTTAATAGTGCATTTTACTCGCCATTTCATGCGCTTTGAGATGCCGCTTAGCCGACTACGCTAACTGAAATAGGAGCGACGTAAATTGAACAAATGTGATAGAATTTTGCTGAATTCTTAAATTAACCATAATATAAAATGATCTAATCGGGTCTCTGGTTGCCCTATCATAGAATTTTAATAGTGCATTTTACTCGCCATTCCACGCGCTTTAAGATGCCGCCTACCCCAGTACGCTATCTGAAATAGGAGCGACGTAAATTGAATAAATGTGATAGAATTTCGCTGAATTCGTAAATTAACCATAATATAAAATGATTTAATCGGGTTTTTGTTTGCCATAGCCTAGAAGTTTAATAGTGCATTTTACTCGCCATTTCATGCGCTTTCAGATGCCGCTTATCCCAATACGCTATCTGAAAAAGCAGCGACGTAAGTTGAACAAATGTGATAGAATTTCGCTGAATTCTTTTATTAACCATAATGTAAAATGATCTGATCGGGGCTCTGATCGCCATAGCCTAGAAGTTTAATAGTGCATTTTATTCGCCATTTCATGCGCTTTGAGATGCCGCTTAGCCGAGTTCGCTATCTGAAATAGGAGCGACGTAAATTGAACAAATGTGTTATAATTTCCCTGAAATCTTATATTAAACAAAATATAAAATGATCTAATCGGGTCTCTGATTGCCCTATCATCGAAGTTTAATAGTGCATTTCACTCGTCATTTCATGCGCTTTGTGATGCCGCTAAGCCGAATAAGCTATCTGTAATAGGACCGACGTAAATTGAACAAATGTGATAGAATTTCGCTGAATTCTTAAATTAACCATAATATAAAATGATCTAATCAGGTCTCTGTTTGCGTTATCCTAGAAGTTTAATAGTGCATTATACTCGCCATTTCATGCGCTTTTACATGCCGCCTAGCCCAGTACGTTATCTGAAACAGGAGCGACGTAAATTGAACAAATGTGATAGAATTTCCGTGATTTCTTATATTTACCTTAATGTAAAATGATCTAATCGGGTCTCTGTTCGCCCCACCCTAGAAGCTTAATAGTGCATTTTACTCGCCATTTCATGCGCTTTCAGATGCCGCTTATCCCAATACGCTATCTGAAATAGCAGCGACGTAAGTTGAACAAATGTGATAGAATTTCGCTGAATTCTTTTATTAACCATAATGTAAAATGATCTAATCGGGTCTCTGTTCGCCCTAGCCTAGAAGTTTAATAGTGCATTTCACTCGCCATTTCATGCGCTTTGAGATGCCGCTAAGCCCAATAAGCTATCTGAAATAGGAGCGACGTAAATTGAACAAATGTGATAGAATTTCGCTGAATTCTTAAATTAACCATAATATAAAATGATCTCATCGGGACTCTGTCTGACCTACCGTAGAAGTTTAATAGTGCACTTTACTCGCCATTTCATGCGCTTTGAGATGCCGCTTAGCCCAATACGCTATCTGAAATAGGTGCGACAGAAGTTGAACAAATGTGATAGAATTTCGCTGAATTTTTTTATTAACCATAATGTAAAATGATCTGATCGGGTCTCTGTTCGCCCTAGCCTACAAGTTTAATAGTGCATTTTATTCGCCTCTTCATGCGCTTTGAGATGCCGCTTAACCGAATACGCTATCTGAAATAGGAGCGACGTAAATTGAACAAATGTGATACAATTTCCCTGAAATCTTATATTAAACAAAATATAAAATGATCTAATCGGGTCTCTGATTGCCCTATCATAGAAGTTTAGTAGTGCATTTTACTCGCCATTCCACGCGCTTTAAGATGCCGCCTAGCCCAGTACGATATCTGAAATAGGAGCGACGTATGTTGAACAAATGTGATAGAATTTTGCTGAATTCTTAAATTAACCATAATATAAAATTATCTAATCGGGTCTCTGTTTGCCCTACCCTAGAAGTTTAATAGTGCATTTCACTCGCCATTTCATGCGCTTTCAGATGCTGCTTAGCCCAATACGCTATCTGAAATAGGAGCGACGTAAATTGAACAAATATGATAGAATTTCGCTGAATTCTTAAATTAACCATAATATAAAATGATCTTATCGGGACTCTGTTTGCCCTACCCTAGAACTTTAATAGTGCATTTTACTCGCCATTTCATGCGCTTTGAGATGCTGCTTAGCCGACTACGCTAACTGAAATAGGAGCGACGTAAATTGAACAAATGTGATAGAATTTTGCTGAATTCTTAAATTAACCATAATATAAAATGATCTAATCGGGTCTCTGGTTGCCCTATCATAGAATTTTAATAGTGCATTTTACTCGCCATTCCACGCGCTTTAAGATGCCGCCTACCCCAGTACGCTATCTGAAATAGGAGCGACGTAAATTGAATAAATGTGATAGAATTTCGCTGAATTCGTAAATTAACCATAATATAAAATGATTTAATCGGGTTTTTGTTTGCCATAGCCTAGAAGTTTAATAGTGCATTTTTACTCGCCATTTCATGCGCTTTCAGATGCCGCTTATCCCAATACGCTATCTGAAATAGCAGCGACGTAAGTTGAACAAATGTGATAGAATTTCGCTGAATTCTTTTATTAACCATAATGTAAAATGATCTGATCGGGGCTCTGATCGCCATAGCCTAGAAGTTTAATAGTGCATTTTATTCGCCATTTCATGCGCTTTGAGATGCCGCTTAGCCGAGTTCGCTATCTGAAATAGGAGCGACGTAAATTGAACAAATGTGATAGAATTTTGCTGAATTCTTAAATTAACCATAATATAAAATGATCTAATCGGGTCTCTTTTTGCCCTACCCTAGAAGTTTCATAGTGCATTTTTACTCGCCATTTCATGCGCCTTTGAGATGCCGCTTAGCCCAATACGCTATCTGAAATAGGAGCGACGTAAGTTGAACAAATGTGATAGAATTTCGCTGAATCTTTTATTAACCATAATGTAAAATGATCTAATCGGGTCTCTGTTTGCCTTATCCTAGAAGTTTAGTATTGCATTTTACTCGCCATTTCATGCGCTTTGAGATGCCGCTTAGCCCAATACGCATCTGAAATAGGAGCGACGTAAATTGAACAGATATGATAGAATTACGCTGAATTCTTATATTAACCGTAATATAAAATGATCTGATCGGGTCTCTGTTTGGCTTATCCTAGAAGTTTAATGGTGCATTTTACTTGCCATTTCATGCGCTTTGAGATGCCGCCTAGCCCAGTACGCTATTTGAAATAGGAGCGACGTAAGTGGAACAAATGTGATAGAATTTTGCTGAATTCTTAAATTAACCATAATATAAATTGATCTAATCGGGTCTCTGGTTGCCCTATCATAGAATTTTAAAAGTGCATTTTACTCGCCATTCCACGCGCTTTAAGATGCCGCCTACCCCAGTACGCTATCTGAAATAGGAGCGACGTAAATTGAATAAATGTGATAGAATTTTCGCTGAATTCGTAAATTAACCATAATATAAAATGATTTAATCGGGTTTTTGTTTGCCATAGCCTAGAAGTTTAATAGTGCATTTTACTCGCCATTTCATGCGCTTTCAGATGCCGCTTATCCCAATACGCTATCTGAAATAGCAGCGACGTAAGTTGAACAAATGTGATAGAATTTCGCTGAATTCTTTTATTAACCATAATGTAAAATGATCTGATCGGGGCTCTGATCGCCATAGCCTAGAAGTTTAATAGTGCATTTTATTCGCCATTTCATGCGCTTTGAGATGCCGCTTAGCCGAGTTCGCTATCTGAAATAGGAGCGACGTAAAATTGATCAAATGTGATAAAATTTCCCTGAAATCTTATATTAAACAAAATATAAAATGATCTAATCGGGTCTCTGATTGCCCTATCATCGAAGTTAATAGTGCATTTCACTCGTCATTTCATGCGCTTTGTGATGCCGCCTAAGCCCGAATAAGCTATCTGTAATAGGACCGACGTAAATTGAACAAATGTGATAGAATTTCGCTGAATTCTTAAATTAACCATAATATAAAATGATCTAATCAGGTCTCTGTTTGCGTTATCCTAGAAGTTTAATAGTGCATTATACTCGCCATTTCATGCGCTTTTTAGATGCCGCCTAGCCCAGTACGTTATCTGAAACAGGAGCGACGTAAATTGAACAAATGTGATAGAAATTTCCGTGATTTCTTATATTTACCTTAATGTAAATGATCTAATCGGGTCTCTGTTCGCCCCACCCTAGAAGCTTAATAGTGCATTTTACTTCGCCATTTCATGCGCTTTCAGATGCCGCTTATCCCTATACGCTATCTGAAATAGCAGCGACGTAAGTTGAACAAATGTGATAGAATTTCGCTGAATTCTTTTATTAACCATAATGTAAAATGAATCTAATCGGGTCCTCTGTTCGCCCTAGCCTAGAAGTTTACTAGTGCATTTCACTCGCCATTTCATGCGCTTTGAGATGCCGCTAAGCCACAATAAGCTATCTGAATAGGAGCGACGTAAATTGAACAAATGTGATAGAATTTCGCTGAATTCTTAAATTAACCATAATATAAAATGATCTCATCGGGACTCTGTCTGACCTACCGTAGAAGTTTAATAGTGCACTTTACTCGCCATTTCATGCGCTTTGAGATGCCCGCTTAGCCCAATACGCTATCTGAAATAGGTGCGACAGAAGTTGAACAAATGTGATAGATTTCGCTTGAATTTTTTTATTAACCATAATGTAAAATGATCTGATCGGGTCTCTGTTCGCCCTAGCCTACAAGTTTAATAGTGCATTTTATTCGCCTCTTCATGCGCTTTGAGATGCCGCTTAGCCGAATACGCTATCTGAAATAGGAGCGACGTAAATTGAACAAATTGTGATACAATTTCCCTGAAAATCTTATATTAAACAAAATATAAAATGATCTAATCGGGTCTCTGATTGCCCTATCATAGAAGTTTAGTAGTGCATTTTTACTCGCCATTCCACGCGCTTTAAGATGCCGCCTAGCCCAGTTACGATATCTGAAATAGGAGCGACGTATGTTGAACAAATGTGATAGAATTTTGCTGAATTCTTAAATTAACCATAATATAAAATTATCTAATCGGGTCTCTGTTTGCCCTACCCTAGAAGTTTAATAGTGCATTTCACTCGCCATTCATGCGCTTTCAGATGCTGCTTAGCCCAATACGCTATCTGAAATAGGAGCGACGTAAATTGAACAAATATGATAGAATTTCGCTGAATTCTTAAATTAACCATAATATCAAATGATCTTATCGGGACTCTCTTTGCCCTACCCTAGAACTTTAATAGTGCATTTTACTCGGCCATTTCATGCGCTTTGAGATGGCCGCTTAGCCGACTACGCTAACTGAAATAGGGAGCGACGTAAATTGAACAAATGTGATAGAATTTTGCTGAATTCTTAAATTAACCATAATATAAAATGATCTAATCGGTCTCTGGTTGCCCTATCATAGAATTTTAATAGTGCATTTACTCGCCATTCCACGCGCTTAAGATTGCCGCCTACCCCAGTACGCTATCTGAAATAGGAGCGACGTAAATTGAATAAATGTGATAGAATTTCGCTGAATTCGTAAATTAACCATAATATAAAATGATTTAATCGGGTTTTTGTTTGCCATAGCCTAGAGTTTAATAGTGCATTTTACTCGCCATTTCATGCGCTTTCAGATGCCGCTTATCCCAATACGCTATCTGAAAAAGCAGCGACGTAAGTTGAACAAATGTGATAGAATTTCGCTGAATTCTTTATTAACCATAATGTAAAATGATCTGATCGGGGGCTCTGATCGCCATAGCCTAGAAGTTTAATAGTGCATTTTTATTCGCCATTTCATGCGCTTTGAGATGCCGCTTAGCCGAGTTCGCTATCTGAAATAGGAGCGACGTAAATTGAACAAATGTGTTATAATTTCCCTGAAATCTTATATTAAACAAAATATAAAAATGATCTAATCGGGTCTCTGATTGCCCTATCATCGAAGTTTAATAGTGCATTTCACTCGTCAATTTCATGCGCTTTGTGATGCCGCAAAGCCGAATAAGCTATCTGTAATAGGACCGACGTAAATTGAACAAATGTGATAGAATTTCGCTGAATTCTTAAATTAACCATAATATAAAATGATCTAATCAGGTCTCTGGTTTGCGTTATCCTAGAAGTTTATAGTGCATTATACTCCGCCATTTCATGCGCTTTTACATGCCGCCTAGCCCAGTACGTTATCTGAAACAGGAGCGACGTAAATTGAACAAATGTGATAGAATTTCCGTGATTTCTTATATTTACCTTAATGTAAAATGATCTAATCGGGGTCTCTGTTCGCCCCCACCCTAGAAGCTTAATAGTGCATTTTTTTTTGCCGCTTATCCCAATACGCTATCTGAAATAGCAGCGACGTAAGTTGAACAAATGTGATAGAATTTCGCTGAATTCTTTTATTAACCATAATGTAAAATGATCTAATCGGGTCTCTGTTCGCCCTAGCCTAGAAGTTTAATAGTGCATTTCACTCGCCATTTCATGCGCTTTGAGATGCCGCTAAGCCCAATAAGCTATCTGAAATAGGAGCGACGTAAATTGAACAAATGTGATAGAATTTCGCTGAATTCTTAAATTAACCATAATATAAAATGATCTCATCGGGACTCTGTCTGACCTACCGTAGAAGTTTAATAGTGCACTTTACTCGCCATTTCATGCGCTTTGAGATGCCGCATAGCCCAATACGCTATCTGAAATAGGTGCGACAGAAGTTGAACAAATGTGATAGAATTTCGCTGAATTTTTTTATTAACCATAATGTAAAATGATCTGATCGGGTCTCTGTTCGCCCTAGCCTACAAGTTTAATAGTGCATTTTATTCGCCTCTTCATGCGCTTTGAGATGCCGCTTAACCGAATACGCTATCTGAAATAGGAGCGACGTAAATTGAACAAATGTGATACAATTTCCCTGAAATCTTATATTAAACAAAATGTAAAATGATCTAATCGGGTCTCTGATTGCCCTATCATAGAAGTTTAGTAGTGCATTTTACTCGCCATTCTTCGCGTTTTAAGATGCCGCCTAGCCCAGTACGATAGCTGACATAGGAACGACGTAAATTGAAAAAATGTGATAGAATTTTGCTGAATTCTTAAATTAACCATAATATAAAATGATCTAATCGGGTCTCTGTTTGCCCTACCCTAGAAGTTTAATAGTGCACTTTACTCGCCATTTCATGCGCTTTGAGATGCAGCTTAGCCCAATACGCTATCTGAAATAGCAGCGACGTAAGTTGAACAAATGTGATAGAATTTCGCTGAATTCTTTTATTAACCATAATGTAAAATGATCTAATCGGGTCTCTGTTCGCCCTAGCCTAGAAGTTTAATAGTGCATTTCACTCGCCATTTCATGCGCTTTGAGATGCCGCTAAGCCCAATAAGCTATCTGAAATAGGAGCGACGTAAATTGAACAAATGTGATAGAATTTCGCTGAATTCTTAAATTAACCATAATATAAAATGATCTCATCGGGACTCTGTCTGACCTACCGTAGAAGTTTAATAGTGCACTTTACTCGCCATTTCATGCGCTTTGAGATGCCGCTTAGCACAATATGCTATCTGAAATAGGAGCGACGTAAATTGAACAAATGTGATAGAATTACGCTGAATCCTTATATTAACCAAAATATAAAATGATCTAATCGGGTCTCTGATTGCCCTATCATAGAAGTTTAATAGTGCATTTTACTCGCCATTCCACGCGCTTTAAGATGCCGCCTAGCCCAGTATGCTATCTGAAATAGGAACGACGTAAATTGAACAAATGTGATAGAATTTTGCTGAATTCTTAAATTAACCATAATATAAAATGATCTAATCGGGTCTCTGATTGCCCTACCCTAGAAGTTTAATAGTGCATTTTACTCGCCATTCCATGCGCTTTGAGAAGCCGCTTAGCCCAATACGCTATCTGAAACAGGAGCGACGTAAATTGAACAAATGTGATAGAATTTCGCTTAATTCTTATATTAACCGTAATATGAAATGATCTTAGCGGGTCACTGATTGCCCTACCCTAGAAGTTTAATAGTGCATTTTACTCGCCCTTTCGTGCACTTTGAGATGCCGCTTAGCCAAATACGCTAACTGAAATTGGAGCGACGTAAATTGAACAAATGTGACAGAATTACGCTGAATTCTTATATTAACCGTAATATAAAATGATCTAATCGGGTCTCTGTATGCCTTATCCTAGAAGTTTAATAGTGCATTTTACTCGCCACTTCATGCGGTTTGAGATGCTGCTTAGCCCAATACGCTATCTGAAATAGGAGCGATGTAAATTGAACAAATGTGATAGAATTTCGCTGAATTCTTAAATTAACCATAATATGAAATGACCTCATCGGGTCTCTGTTTGCCCTACCCTAGAAGTTTAATAGTGCACTTTACTCGTCATTTCATGCGCTTTGAGATGCCGCCTAGCCCAGTACGCTATCTGAAATAGGAGCGACGTAAATTGAACAAATGTGATAGAATTACGCTGAATTCTTAAATTAACCATAATATGAAATGACCTCATCGGGTCTCTGATTGCCCTATCATAGAAGTTTAAGAGTGCATTTTGCTCGCCATTCCACGCGCTTTCAGATGCCGCTTAGCCCAATACGCTATCTGAAATAGGAGCGACGTAAATTGAACAAATGTGAGAGAATTACGCTGAATTCTTATATTAACCGTATTATAAAATGATCTAATCGGGTCTCTGTTTGCCCTACCCTACAAGTTTAGCAGTGCATTCTACTCGCCACTTCATGCGCTTTGAGATGCCGCTTAGCCCAATACGCTATCTGAAATAGTAGCGACGTAAATTGAAAAACGTTATAGAATTTCCCTGAATTCTTATATTAACCTTAATGTAAAATGATCTAATCGGTTCTCTGTTCGCCCTACCCTAGAAGTTTAATAGTGCCTTTCACTCGTCATTTCATGCGCTTTGAGATGCCGCTTAGCCCAATACGCTATCTGAAATAGGAGCGACGTAAATTGAACAATTGTGATAGAATTTCGCTGAATTCTTATATTAACCAATATATAAAATGATCTAGTCGGGTCTCTGATTGCCCTATCATAGAAGTTTAATAGTGCATTTTGCTCGGCATTCCACGCGCTTTAAGATGCCGCCTATCCCAGTACGCTATCTGAAATTGGAGCGACGTAAATTGTACAAATGTGACAGAATTTTGCTGACATCTTAAATTAACCATAATATAAAATGATCTAATCGGGTCTCTGTTTGCCCTACCCTACAAGTTTAGCAGTGCATTTTGCTCGCCATTTCATGCGCTTTGTGATGGCGCTTAGCCCAATAAGCTATCTGAAATAGGAGCGACGTAAATTGAACAAATGTGATAGAATTACTCTAAATTCTTATATTAACCGTAATATAAAATGATCAAATCGGGTCTCTGTTTGCCTTATCCTAGAAGTTTAATAGTGCATTTCACTCGTCATTTCATGCGCTTTGAGATGCCTCTTAGCCCAATAAGCTATCTGAAATAGGAGCGACGTAAATTGAACAAATGTGATAGAATTTTTCTGAATTCTTAAATAAACCATAATATGAAATGATCTAATCGGGTCACTGTTTGCCCTACCCTAGAAGTTTAACAGTGCATTTTACTCGCCATTTCATGCGCTTTGAGAAGCCGCTTAGCCCAATACGCTATCTGAAATAGGAGCGACGTAACTTGAACAAACGTGATAGAATTTCCCTGAATTCTTATATTAACCTTAATGTAAAATGATCTAATCGGTTCTCTGTTCGCCCTACCCTAGAAGTTTAATAGTGCGTTTCACTCGTCATTTCATGCGCTTTGAGATGCCGCTTAGCCCAATACGCTATCTGAAATAGGAGCGACGTAAATTGAACAATTGTGATAGAATTTCGCTGAATTCTTATATTAACCAAAATATAAAATGATCTAGTCGGGTCTCTGATTGCCCTATCATAGAAGTTTAATAGTGCATTTTGCTCGCCATTCCACGCGCTTTAAGATGCTGCCCAGCCCAGTACGCTATCTGAAATTGGAGCGACGTAAATTGAACAAATGTGACAGCATTTTGCTGACATCTTAAATTAACCATAATATAAAATGATCTAATCGGGTCTCTGTTTGCCCTACCCTACAAGTTTAGCAGTGCATTTTACTCGCCATTTCATGCGCATTGAGATGCCGCTTAGCCCAATAAGCTATCTGAAATAGGAGCGACGTAAATTGAACAAATGTGATAGAATTTTTCTGAATTCTTAAATAAACCATAATATGAAATGATCTAATCGGGTCTCTGTTTGCCCTACCCTAGAAGTTTAACAGTGCATTTTACTCGCCATTTGATGCGCTTTGAGATGCCGCTCAGCCCAATACGCTATCTGAAATAGGAGCGTCGTACATTGAACAAACGTGATAGAATTACCCTGAATTCTTATATTAACCGTAATATAAAATTATCTAATCGGGTCTCTGTTTGCCTTATCCTAGAAGTTTAATAGTGCACATTGCTCGCCATTTCATGCGCTTTGAGATGGCGCTTAGCCCAATACGCTATCTGAAATAGGAGCGACGTAAATTGAACAAATATGATAGAATTTCGCTGAATTATTATAATAATCTTAATGTAAAATGATCTAATCGGGTCTTTGTTCGCCCAACCCTAGAAGTTTAATAGTGCATTTCACTCGTCATTTCATGCGCTTTGAGGAGCCGCTTAGCCCAATACGCTGTCTGAAATAGGAGCAACGTAAATTGAACAAATGTGATAGAATTTCGCTGAATTCTTATATTAACCAAAATATAAAATGATCTAATCGGGACTCTGATTGCCCTATCATAGAAGTTTAGTAGTGCATTTTACTCGCCCTTCCACGCGCTTTAAGATGCCGCCTAGCCCACTATGCTATCTGAAATAGGAGCGACGTAAGTTGAACAAATGTGATAGAATTACGCTGAATTCTTATATTAACAGTAATATAAAATGATCTAATCGGCTCTCTGATTGCCCTACCCTAGAAGTTTAACAGTGCATTTTACTCGCCACTTCATGCGGTTTGAGATGCCGCTTAGCCCAATACGCTATCTGAAATAGGAGCGACGTAAATTGAAAAACGTGATAGAATTTCCCTGAATTCTTATATTAACCTTAATGTAAAATGATCTAATCGGTTCTCTGTTCTCCCTACCCTAGAAGTTTAATAGTGCCTTTCACTCGTCATTTCATGCGCTTTGAGATGCCGCTTAGCCCAATACGCTATCTGAAATAGGAGCGACGTAAATTGAACAATTGTGATAGAATTTCGCTGAATTCTTATATTAACCAAAATATAAAATGATCTAGTCGGGTCTCTGATTGCCCTATCATAGAAGTTTAATAGTGCATTTTGCTCGCCATTCCACGCGCCTTAAGATGCTGCCCAGCCCAGTACGCTATCTGAAATTGGAGCGACGTAAATTGAACAAATGTGACAGCATTTTGCTGACATCTTAAATTAACCATAATATAAAATGATCTAATCGGGTCTCTGTTTGCCCTACCCTAGAAGTTTAATAGTGCATTTTACTCGCCATTTCATGCGCTTTGAGATGCCGCTTAGCCCAATACGCTATCTGAAATAGGAGCGACGTAAATTGAACAAATGTGAGAGAATTACGCTGAATTCTTATATTAACCGTATTATAAAATGATCTAATCGGGTCTCTGTTTGCCCTACCCTACAAGTTTAGCAGTGCATTTTACTCGCCACTTCATGCGCTTTGAGATGCCGCTTAGCCCAATACGCTATCTGAAATAGGAGCGACGTAAATTGAACAAATGTGATAAAATTTCCCTGAATTCTTATATTAACCTTAATGTAAAATGATCTAATCGGGTCTCTGTTCGCCCTACCCTTGAAGTTTAATACTGCATTTCACTCGTCATTTCATGCGCTTTGAGTTGCCGCTTAGCCCAATACGATATCTGAAATAGGAGCGATGTAAATTGAACAAATGTAATAGAATTTTGCTGAACTCTTAAATTAACCATAATATAAAATGATCTTATCGGGTCTCCGTTTGCCCTACCCTAGAAGTTTAGCAGTGCATTTTACTCGCCATTTCTTGCGCTTTGAGATGCCGCTTAGCCCAATACGCTATCTGAAATATCAGCGACGTAAGTTGAACAAATGTGATAGAATTACGCTGAATTCTTATATGAAACGTAATATAAAATGATCTAATCGGGTCTCTGTTTGCCTTATCCTAGAAGTTTAATAGTGCATTTTACTCGCCATTTCATGCGCATTGAGATGCCGCTTAGCCCAATACGCTATCTGAAATAGGAGCGACGTAAATTGAACAAATATGATAGAATTACTCTAAATTCTTATATTAACCGTAATGTAAAATGATCAAATCGGGTCTCTGTTTGCCTTATCCTAGAAGTTTAATAGTGCATTTCACTCGTCATTTCATGCGCTTTGAGATGCCTCTTAGCCCAATAAGCTATCTGAAATAGGAGCGACGTAAATTAAACAAATGTGATAGAATTTTTCTGAATTCTTAAATAAACCATAATATGAAATGATCTAATCGGGTCACTGTTTGCCCTACTCTAGAAGTTTAACAGTGCGTTTTACTCGCCATTTCATGCGCTTTGAGATGCCGCTTAGCCCAATACGCTATCTGAAAGAGGAGCGACGTAACTTGAACGAACGTGATAGGATTTCCCTGAATTCTTATATTAACCTTAATGTAAAATAATCTAATCGGTTCTCTGTTCGCCCTACCCTAGAAGTTTAATAGTGCCTTTCACCCGTCATTTCATGCGCTTTGAGATGCCGCTTCGCCCAATACGCTATCTGAAATAGGAGCAACGTAAATTGAACAAATGTGATAGAATTTCGCTGAATTCTTATATTAACCAAAATATAAAATGATCTAATCGGGACTCTGATTGCCCTATCATAAAAGTTTAGTAGTGCATTTTACTCGCCCTTCCACGCGCTTTAAGATGCCGCCTAGCCCACTATGCTATCTGAAATAGGAGCGACGTAAGTTGAACAAATGTGATAGAATTACGCTGAATTCTTATATTAACCGTAATATAAAATGATCTAATCGGCTCTCTGATTGCCCTACCCTAGAAGTTTAACAGTGCATTTTACTCGCCACTTCATGCGGTTTGAGATGCCGCTTAGCCCAATACGCTATCTGAAATAGGAGCGACGTAAATTGAAAAACGTGATAGAATTTCCCTGAATTCTTATATTAACCTTAATGTAAAATGATCTAATCGGTTCTCTGTTCTCCCTACCCTAGAAGTTTAATAGTGCCTTTCACTCGTCATTTCATGCGCTTTGAGATGCCGCTTAGCCCAATACGCTATCTGAAATAGGAGCGACGTAAATTGAACAATTGTGATAGAATTTCGCTGAATTCTTATATTAACCAAAATATAAAATGATCTAGTCGGGTCTCTGATTGCCCTATCATAGAAGTTTAATAGTGCATTTTGCTCGCCATTCCACGCGCTTTAAGATGCTGCCCAGCCCAGTACGCTATCTGAAATTGGAGCGACGTAAATTGAACAAATGTGACAGCATTTTGCTGACATCTTAAATTAACCATAATATAAAATGATCTAATCGGGTCTCTGTTTGCCCTGCCCTACAAGTTTAGCAGTGCATTTTACTCGCCATTTCATGCGCATTGAGATGCCGCTTAGCCCAATAAGCTATCTGAAATAGGAGCGACGTAAATTGAACAAATGTGATAGAATTTTTCTGAATTCTTAAATAAACCATAATATGAAATGATCTAATCGGGTCTCTGTTTGCCCTACCCTAGAAGTTTAACAGTGCATTTTACTCTCCATTTGATGCGCTTTGAGATGCCGCTCAGCCCAATACGCTATCTGAAATAGGAGCGTCGTACATTGAACAAACGTGATAGAATTACCCTGAATTCTTATATTAACCGTAATATAAAATTATCTAATCGGGTCTCTGTTTGCCTTATCCTAGAAGTTTAATAGTGCACATTGCTCGCCATTTCATGCGCTTTGAGATGGCGCTTAGCCCAATACGCTATCTGAAATAGGAGCGACGTAAATTGAACAAATGTGATAGAATTTCGCTGAATTATTATAATAATCTTAATGTAAAATGATCTAATCGGGTCTTTGTTCGCCCAACCCTAGAAGTTTAATAGTGCATTTCACTCGTCATTTCATGCGCTTTGAGGTGCCGCTTAGCCCAATACGCTGTCTGAAATAGGAGCAACGTAAATTGAACAAATGTGATAGAATTTCGCTGAATTCTTATATTAACCAAAATATAAAATGATCTAATCGGGACTCTGATTGCCCTATCATAGAAGTTTAGTAGTGCATTTTACTCGCCCTTCGACGCGCTTTAAGATGCCGCCTAGCCCACTATGCTATCTGAAATAGGAGCGACGTAAGTTGAACAAATGTGATAGAATTACGCTGAATTCTTATATTAACCGTAATATAAAATGATCTAATCGGCTCTCTGATTGCCCTACCCTAGAAGTTTAACAGTGCATTTTACTCGCCACTTCATGTGGTTTGAGATGCCGCTTAGCCCAATACGCTATCTGAAATAGGAGCGACGTAAATTGATAAACGTGATAGAATTTCCCTGAATTCTTATATTAACCTTAATGTAAAATGATCTAATCGGTTCTCTGTTCTCCCTACCCTAGAAGTTTAATAGTGCCTTTCACTCGTCATTTCATGCGCTTTGAGATGCCGCTTAGCCCAATACGCTATCTGAAATAGGAGCGACGTAAATTGAACAATTGTGATAGAATTTCGCTGAATTCTTATATTAACCAAAATATAAAATGATCTAGTCGGGTCTCTGATTGCCCTATCATAGAAGTTTAATAGTGCATTTTGCTCGCCATTCCACGCGCTTTAAGATGCTGCCCAGCCCAGTACGCTATCTGAAATTGGAGCGACGTAAATTGAACAAATGTGACAGCATTTTGCTGACATCTTAAATTAACCATAATATAAAATGATCTAATCGGGTCTCTGTTTGCCCTACCCTAGAAGTTTAATAGTGCATTTTACTCGCCATTTCATGCGCTTTGAGATGCCGCTTAGCCCAATACGCTATCTGAAATAGGAGCGACGTAAATTGAACAAATGTGATAAAATTTCCCTGAATTCTTATATTAACCTTAATGTAAAATGATCTAATCGGGTCTCTGTTCGCCCTACCCTAGAAGTTTAATACTGCATTTCACTCGTCATTTCATGCGCTTCGAGTTGCCGCTTAGCCCAATACGATATCTGAAATAGGAGCGATGTAAATTGAACAAATGTAATAGAATTTTGCTGAACTCTTAAATTAACCGTAATATAAAATGATCTTATCGGGTCTCCGTTTGCCCTACCCTAGAAGTTTAACAGTGCATTTTACTCGCCATTTCTTGCGCTTTGAGATGCCGCTTAGCCCAATACGCTATCTGAAATAGGAGCGATGTAAATTGAACAAATGTGATAGAATTTCGCTGAATTCTTTTATTAACCATAATGTAAAATGATCTAATCGGGCCTCTGTTCGCCCTAGCCTAGAAGTTTAATAGTGCATTGTACTCGCCATTTCATACGCTTTGAGATGCCGCGTAGCTCAATACGCTATCTGAAATAGGAGCGATGTAAATTGAACAAATGTGATAGAATTTCGCTGATTACTTTTATTAACCATACTGTAAAATGATCTAATCGGGTCTCTGTTCGCCCTAGCCTAGAAGTTTAATAGTGCATTTTATTCGCCATTTCATGCGCTTTGAGATGCCGCTTAGCGCAATACGCTATCTGAAATAGGAGCGACGTAAATTGAACAAATGTGATAGAATTTCCCTGAAATCTTATATTAAACAAAATATAAAATGATCTAATCGGGTCTCTGATTGCCCTATCATAGAAGTTTCGTAGTGCATTTTACTCGCCCTTCCACGCGCTTTAAGATGCCGTCTAGCCCAGTACGCTATCTGAAATAGGAGCGACGTAAGTTGAACAAATGTGATAGAATTACGCTGAATTCTTATATTAACCGTAATATAAAATGATCTAATCGGGTCTCTGTTTGCGTTACGCTAGAAGTTTAATAGTGCATTGTACTCGCCATTTCATGCGCTTTGAGATGCCGCGTAGCCCAATACGCTATCTGAAATAGGAGCGACGTAAATTGAACAAATGTGATAGAATTTCGCTGAATTCTTTTATTAACCATAATGTAAAATGATCTAATCGGGTCTCTGTTCGCCCTAGCCTAGAAGTTTAATAGTGCATTGTATTCCCCATTTCATGCGCTTTGAGATGCCGCGTAGCCGAATACGCTGTCTGAAATAGGGGCGACGTAAATTGAACAAATGTGATAGAATTTCCCTGAAATCTTATATTGAACAAAATATAAAATGATCTAATCGGGTCTCTGATTGCCCTATCATAGAAGCTTAGTAGTGCATTTTACTATCCATTCCACGCGCTTTAAGATGCCGCCTAGCCCAGTATGCTATCTGAAATAGGAACGACGTAAATTGAACAAATGTGATAGAATTTTGCTGAATTCTTAAATTAACTATAATATGAAATTATCTAATCGGGTCTCTGTTTGAATTATCCTAGAAGTTTGATTGTGCATTTCACTCGCCATTTCATGCGCTTTGACATGCCACTTAGCCCAATACGCAATCTGAAATAGGAGCGACGTAAGTTGAACAAATGTGATAGAATTTCGCTAAATTCTTTTATTAACCATAATGTAAAATGATCTAATCGGGTCTCTGTTCGCCCTAGCCTACAAGTTTAACAGTGCATTTTATTCGCCATTTCATGCACTTTGAGATGCCTCGTAGCCTAATACGCTATCTGAAATAGGAGCGACGTAAATTGAACAAATGTGATAGAATTTCCCTGTAATCTTATATTGAACAAAATATAAAATGATCTAATTGGGGCTCTGATTGACCTATCATAGAAGTTTAGTGGTGCATTTTACTCGCCATTCCACGCGCTTTAAGATGCCGCCTAGCCCAGTACGCTACCTGAAATAGGAGCGACGTAAATTGAACAAATGTGATAGAATTTCCCTGAATTCTTACATTAACCTTAATGTAAAAAGATCTGATCGGGTCTCTGTTCGCCCTACCCTAGAAGTTTAATAGTGCATTTTACTCGTCATTTCATACGCTTTGAGATGCCGCTTAGCCCAATACGCTATCTGAAATAGGAGCGACGTAAATTGAACAAATGTGATAGAATTTCGCTGAATACTTATATTAACCAAAATATAAAATGATCTAATCGGATCTCTGATTGCCCTATCATAGAAGTTTAGTAGTGCATTTTACTCGCCCTTCCACGCGCTTTAAGATACCGTCTAGCCCAACACGCTATCTGAAATAGGAGCGACGTAAGTTGAACAAATGTGATAGAATTACGCTGCATTCTTATATTAACCGTAATATAAAACGATCTAATCGGGCCTCTGTTTGCCTCATCCTAGAAGTTTCATAGCGCATTTTACTCGCCATTTCATGCGCTTTGAGAGGCCGCTTAGCCCAATACGCTATCTGAAATAGGAGCGACGTAAATTGAACAAATGTGATAGAATTTCCCTGAAATCTTATATTAAACAAAATATAAAATGATCTAATCGGGTCTCTGTTTGCCTTATCCTAGAAGTTTAATAGTGCATTATCCTCGCCATTTCATGCGCTTTTAGATGCCGCCTAGCCCAGTACGCTGTCTGAAATAGGAGCGACGTAAATTGAACAAATGTGATAGAATTTCCGTGAATTCTTATATTAACCTTAATGTAAAATGATCTGATCGGGTCTCTGTTCAGCCTACCATAGAAGTCTAATAGTGCATTTCACTCGTCATTTCATGCGCTTTCACATGCCTCCTAGCCCAGTACGCTATCTCAAATAGGAGCGACGTAAGTTGAACAAATGTGGTAGAATTACGCTGCATTCTTATATTAACCGTAATATAAAATGATCTAATCGGGTCTCTGTGCGCCTTATCCTAGAAGTTTAATAGCGCGTTTTACTCGCCATTCCACGCGCTTTAAGATGCCGCCTAGCCCAGTATGCTATCTGAAATAGGAGAGACGTAAATTGAACATATGTGATAGAATTTCGCTGAATTCTTAAATTAACCATAATATAAAATGATCTAATCAGGTCTCTGTTTGCCTTATTCTAGAAGTTTAATAGTGCATTATACTCGCCATTTCATGCGCTTTTAGATGCCGCCTATCCCAGTACGCTATCTGAAATAGGAGCGACGTAAATTCAACAAATGTGATAGAATTTCGCTGAATTCTTTTATTAACCAAAATGTAAAATGATCTAATCGGGTCTCTGTTCGCCCTAGCCTAGAAGTTAAATAGTGCATTTTAGTCGCCATTTCATGCGCTTTGAGATGCCGCTTAGCCCAATACGCTATCTGAAATAGGAGCGACGTATGTTGCACAAATGTGATAGAATTACGCTGCATTCTTATATTAACCGTAATATAAAATGATTTAATCGGGTCTTTGTTTCCCTAGCCTAGAAGTTTAATAGCGCATTTTACTCGCCATTTCATGCGCTTTGAGATGCCGCTTAGCCCAATACGCTATCTGAAATAGGAGCGACGTAAAATGAACAAATGTGACAGAATTTCCGTGAATTCTTATATTAACCTTAATGTATAATGATCCAATCGGGTCTCTGTTCGCCCTACCATAGAAGTCTAATAGTGCATTTCACTCGCCATTTCTTGCGCTTTGAGATGCCGCTTAGCCCAATACGCTATGTGAATAGGAGCGACGTAAGTTGAACAAATGTGATAGAATTTCGCTGAATTCTTAAATTAACCAAAATATAAAATGATCTCATCGGGTCTCTGTTTGCCCTACTCTAGAAGTTTGATAGTGCATTTTACTCGCCATTTCATGCGCTTTGAGATGCCGCTTAGCCGAATACGCTAACTGAAATAGGAGCGACGTAAATTGAAAAAATGTGATAGAACTTCGCTGAATTCTTAAATTAACCATAATATAAAATGATCTAATCGGGTCTCTGTTTGCCCTACCCTAGAAGTTTAATAGTGCAATTTATTCGCCATTTCATGCGCTTTGAGATGCCGCATAGCCCAATACGCTATCTGAAATAGGAGCGATGTAAATTGAACAAATGTGATAGAATTTCGCCGAATTCTTTTATTAACCATAATGTAAAATGATCTAATCGGGTCTCTGTTTGCCCTACCCTAGAAGTTTAATAGTGCACTTCACTCGTCATTTCATGCGCTTTGAAATGCTGCTTAGCCCAATACGCTATCTGAAATAGGAGCGACGTAAATTGAACAAATGTGATAGAACTTCGCTGAATTCGTAAATTAACCATAATATAAAATGATTTAATCGGGTCTTTGTTTGCCCTAGCCCAGAAGTTTAATAGCTCATTTTACTCGCCATTTCATGCGCTTTCAGATGCCGCTTAGCCCAATACGCTATCTGAAATAGGAGCGACGTAAATTGAACAACTGTGATGGAATTTCGCTGAATTCTTAAATTAACCATAATATAAAATGATCTTATCGGGTCTCTGTTTGCCCTACTCTAGAAGCTTGATAGTGCATTTTACTCGCCATTTCATGCGCTTTGAGATGCCGCTTAGCCGAATACGCTAACTGAAATAGGAGCGACGTAAATTGAACAAATGTGATAGAATTTTGCTGAATTCTTAAATTAACCATAATATAAAATGATCTAATCGGGTCTCTGTTCGCCCCAGCCTAGAAGCTTAATAGTGCATTTCACTCGTCATTTCATGCGCTTTGAGATGCCGCTTAGCCCAATATGCTATCTGAAATAGGAGCGACGTAAATTGAACAAATGTGATAGAATCTCGCTGAATTCTTTTATTAACCATAATGTAAAATGATCTGATCGGGGCTCTGTTCGCCCTAGCCTAGAAGTTTAACAGTGCATTGTATTCGCCATTTCATGCGCTTTGAGATGCCGCTTAGCCGAATTCGCTATCTGAAATAGGAGCGACGTAAATTGAACAAATGTGATAAAATTTCCCTGAAATCTTATATTAAACAAAATATAAAATGATCAAATCGGGTCTCTGATTGCCCTATCATAGAAGTTTAATAGTGCATTTCACTCGTCATTTCATGCGCTTTGAGATGCAGCTAAGCCCAATAAGCTATCTGTAATAGGAGCGACGTAAATTGAACAAATGTGATAGAATTTCGCTGAATTCTTATATTAACCATAATATAAAATGACCTAATCGGGTCTCTTTTTGCCCTACCATAGAAGTTTCATAGTGCATTTTACTCGCCATTTCAGGCGCTTTGAGATGCCGCTTAGCCCAGTACGCTACCTGAAATAGGAGCGACGTAAATTGAACAAATGTGATAGAATTTCCCTGAATTCTTACATTAACCTTAATGTAAAAAGATCTGATCGGGTCTCTGTTCGCCCTACCCTAGAAGTTTAATAGTGCATTTTACGCGTCATTTCATACGCTTTGAGATGCCGCTTAGCCCAATACGCTATCTGAAATAGGAGCGACGTAAATTGAACAAATGTGATAGAATTTCGCTGAATACTTATATTAACCAAAATATAAAATGATCTAATCGGATCTCTGATTGCCCTATCATAGAAGTTTAGTAGTGCATTTTACTCGCCCTTCCACGCGCTTTAAGATACCGTCTAGCCCAACACGCTATCTGAAATAGGAGCGACGTAAGTTGAACAAATGTGATAGAATTACGCTGCATTCTTATATTAACCGTAATATAAAACGATCTAATCGGGCCTCTGTTTGCCTCATCCTAGAAGTTTCATAGCGCATTTTACTCGCCATTTCATGCGCTTTGAGAGGCCGCTTAGCCCAATACGCTATCTGAAATAGGAGCGACGTAAATTGAACAAATGTGATAGAATTTCCCTGAAATCTTATATTAAACAAAATATAAAATGATCTAATCGGGTCTCTGTTTGCCTTATCCTAGAAGTTTAATAGTGCATTATCCTCGCCATTTCATGCGCTTTTAGATGCCGCCTAGCCCAGTACGCTGTCTGAAATAGGAGCGACGTAAATTGAACAAATGTGATAGAATTTCCGTGAATTCTTATATTAACCTTAATGTAAAATGATCTGATCGGGTCTCTGTTCAGCCTACCATAGAAGTCTAATAGTGCATTTCACTCGTCATTTCATGCGCTTTCAGATGCCTCCTAGCCCAGTACGCTATCTCAAATAGGAGCGACGTAAGTTGAACAAATGTGGTAGAATTACGCTGCATTCTTATATTAACCGTAATATAAAATGATCTAATCGGGTCTCTGTGCGCCTTATCCTAGAAGTTTAATAGCGCGTTTTACTCGCCATTCCACGCGCTTTAAGATGCCGCCTAGCCCAGTATGCTATCTGAAATAGGAGAGACGTAAATTGAACATATGTGATAGAATTTCGCTGAATTCTTAAATTAACCATAATATAAAATGATCTAATCAGGTCTCTGTTTGCCTTATTCTAGAAGTTTAATAGTGCATTATACTCGCCATTTCATGCGCTTTTAGATGCCGCCTATCCCAGTACGCTATCTGAAATAGGAGCGACGTAAATTCAACAAATGTGATAGAATTTCGCTGAATTCTTTTATTAACCAAAATGTAAAATGATCTAATCGGGTCTCTGTTCGCCCTAGCCTAGAAGTTAAATAGTGCATTTTAGTCGCCATTTCATGCGCTTTGAGATGCCGCTTAGCCCAATACGCTATCTGAAATAGGAGCGACGTATGTTGCACAAATGTGATAGAATTACGCTGCATTCTTATATTAACCGTAATATAAAATGATTTAATCGGGTCTTTGTTTCCCTAGCCTAGAAGTTTAATAGCGCATTTTACTCGCCATTTCATGCGCTTTGAGATGCCGCTTAGCCCAATACGCTATCTGAAATAGGAGCGACGTAAAATGAACAAATGTGACAGAATTTCCGTGAATTCTTATATTAACCTTAATGTATAATGATCCAATCGGGTCTCTGTTCGCCCTACCATAGAAGTCTAATAGTGCATTTCACTCGCCATTTCTTGCGCTTTGAGATGCCGCTTAGCCCAATACGCTATGTGAATAGGAGCGACGTAAGTTGAACAAATGTGATAGAATTTCGCTGAATTCTTAAATTAACCAAAATATAAAATGATCTCATCGGGTCTCTGTTTGCCCTACCCTAGAAGTTTAATAGTGCATTTTACTCGCCATTCCACGCGCTTTAAGATGCCGCCTAGCCCAGTACGCTATATGAAATAGGAGCGACGTAAATTGAACAAATGTGATAGAATTTTGCTGAATTCTTAAATTAACCATTATATAAAATGATCTAATCGGGTCTCTTTTTTCCCTACCCTAGAAGTTCCATAGTGCATTCTACTCGCCGTTTCATGCGCTTAGAGATGCCGCTTAGCCCAATACGCTATCTGAAATAGGAGCGACGTAAGTTGAACAAATGTGATAGAATTTCGCCGAATTCTTTTATTAACCATAATGTAAAATGATCTAATCGGGTCTCTGTTTGCCCTACCCTAGAAGTTTAATAGTGCACTTCGCTCGTCATTTCATGCGCTTTGAAATGCTGCTTAGCCCAATACGCTATCTGAAATAGGAGCGACGTAAATTGAACAAATGTGATAGAACTTCGCTGAATTCGTAAATTAACCATAATATAAAATGATTTAATCGGGTCTTTGTTTGCCCTAGCCCAGAAGTTTAATAGCTCATTTTACTCGCCATTTCATGCGCTTTCAGATGCGGCTTAGCCCAATACGCTATCTGAAATAGGAGCGACGTAAATTGAACAACTGTGATGGAATTTCGCTGAATTCTTAAATTAACCATAATATAAAATGATCTTATCGGGTCTCTGTTTGCCCTACTCTAGAAGTTTGATAGTGCATTTTACTCGCCATTTCATGCGCTTTGAGATGCCGCTTAGCCGAATACGCTAACTGAAATAGGAGCGACGTAAATTGAAAAAATGTGATAGAACTTCGCTGAATTCTTAAATTAACCATAATATAAAATGATCTAATCGGGTCTCTGTTTGCCCTACCCTAGAAGTTTAATAGTGCAATTTATTCGCCATTTCATGCGCTTTGAGATGCCGCATAGCCCAATACGCTATCTGAAATAGGAGCGATGTAAATTGAACAAATGTGATAGAATTTCGCCGAATTCTTTTATTAACCATAATGTAAAATGATCTAATCGGGTCTCTGTTTGCCCTACCCTAGAAGTTTAATAGTGCACTTCACTCGTCATTTCATGCGCTTTGAAATGCTGCTTAGCCCAATACGCTATCTGAAATAGGAGCGACGTAAATTGAACAAATGTGATAGAACTTCGCTGAATTCGTAAATTAACCATAATATAAAATGATTTAATCGGGTCTTTGTTTGCCCTAGCCCAGAAGTTTAATAGCTCATTTTACTCGCCATTTCATGCGCTTTCAGATGCCGCTTAGCCCAATACGCTATCTGAAATAGGAGCGACGTAAATTGAACAACTGTGATGGAATTTCGCTGAATTCTTAAATTAACCATAATATAAAATGATCTTATCGGGTCTCTGTTTGCCCTACTCTAGAAGTTTGATAGTGCATTTTACTCGCCATTTCATGCGCTTTGAGATGCCGCTTAGCCGAATACGCTAACTGAAATAGGAGCGACGTAAATTGAACAAATGTGATAGAATTTTGCTGAATTCTTAAATTAACCATAATATAAAATGATCTAATCGGGTCTCTGTTCGCCCCAGCCTAGAAGCTTAATAGTGCATTTCACTCGTCATTTCATGCGCTTTGAGATGCCGCTTAGCCCAATATGCTATCTGAAATAGGAGCGACGTAAATTGAACAAATGTGATAGAATCTCGCTGAATTCTTTTATTAACCATAATGTAAAATGATCTGATCGGGGCTCTGTTCGCCCTAGCCTAGAAGGTTAACAGTGCATTGTATTCGCCATTTCATGCGCTTTGAGATGCCGCTTAGCCGAATTCGCTATCTGAAATAGGAGCGACGTAAATTGAACAAATGTGATAAAATTTCCCTGAAATCTTATATTAAACAAAATATAAAATGATCAAATCGGGTCTCTGATTGCCCTATCATAGAAGTTTAATAGTGCATTTCACTCGTCATTTCATGCGCTTTGAGATGCAGCTAAGCCCAATAAGCTATCTGTAATAGGAGCGACGTAAATTGAACAAATGTGATAGAATTTCGCTGAATTCTTATATTAACCATAATATAAAATGACCTAATCGGGTCTCTTTTTGCCCTACCATAGAAGTTTCATAGTGCATTTTACTCGCCATTTCAGGCGCTTTGAGATGCCGCTTAGCCCAATATGCTATCTGAAATAGGAGCGACGTAAATTGAACAAATGTGATACAATTTCCCGGAAATCTTATATTAAACAAAATATAAAATGATCTAATCGGGTCTCTGATTGCCCTATCATAGAAGTTTAGTAGTGCATTTTACTCGCCATTCCACGCGCTTTAAGATGCCGCCTAGCCCAGTACGATATCTGAAATAGGAGCGACGTAAGTTGAACAAATGTGAAAGAATTTTGCTGAATTCTTAAATTAACCATAATATAAAATGATCTAATCGGGTCTCTGTTTGCCCTACCCTAGAAGTTTAATAGTGCATTTCACTCGTCACTTCATGCGCTTTGAGATGCCGCTAAGCCCAATAAGCTATCTGAAATAGGAGCGACGTAAATTGAACAAATGTGATAGAATTTCGCAGAATTCTTATATTAACCAAAATATAAAATGATCTAATCTGGTCTCTGTTCGCCCTAGCCTAGAAGTTTAATAGTGCATTTTCTTCGCCATTTCATGCGCTTTAAGATGCCGCTTAGCCCAGTACGCTATCTGAAATACGAGCGACGTAAATTGAACAAATGGGATAGAATTTCCCTGAAATCTTATATTAAACAAAATATAAAATGATCTAATCGGGTCTCTGATTGCTCTATCATAGAAGTTTAGTAGTGCATTTTACTCGCCCTTCCACTCGCTTTAAGATGCCGCCTAGCCCAGTACGCTATCTGAAATAGGAGCGACGTAAGATGAACAAATGTGATAGAATTACGCTGAGTTCTTATATTAACCGTAATATAAAATGATCTAATCGGGTCTCTGTTTGCCTTATCCTAGAAGTTGAATAGTGCATTTCACTCGCCATTTCATCTACTTTGAAATGCTGCTTAGCCCAATACGCTATCTGAAATAGGAGCGACGTGAATTGAACAAATGTGATAGAACTTCGCTGAATTCTTAAATTAACCATAATATAAAATGATCGAATCGGGTCTCTGTTTGCCCTACCCTAGAAGTTTAATAGTGAATTTTATTCGCCATTTCATGCGCTTTGAGATGCCGCATAGCCCAATACGCTATCTGAAACAGGAGCGACGTAAATTGAACTAATGTGATACAATTTCCCTGTAATCTGATATTAAACAAAATATAAAATGATCTAATCGTGTCTCTGATTGCCCTATCATAGAAGTTTAGTAGTGCATTTTACTCGCCATTCCACGCGCTTTAAGATGCCGCCTAGCCCAGTACGCTATCTGAAATAGGAGCGACGTAAGTTGAACAAATGTGATAGAATTACGCCGACTTCTTATATTAACCGTAATATAAAATCATCTAATCGGGTCTCTGTTCGCCCTACCATAGAAGTCTAATGGTGCATTTCACTCGCCATTTCATGCGCTTTGAGATGCCGCTTAGCCCAATACGCTATCTGAAATAGGAGCGACGTAAATTGAACAAATGCGATAAAATTTTGCTGACATCTTAAATTAACCATAATATAAAATGATCTAATCGGGTCTCTGATTGCCCTATCATAGAATTTTAATAGTGCATTTTACTCGCCATTCCACGCCCTTTAAGATGCCTCCTAGCCCAGTACGCTATCTGAAATAGGAGCGACGTAAGATGAACAAATGTGATAGAATTACGCTGAATTCTTATATTAACCGTAATATAAAATGATCTAATCGGGCCTCTGTTTGCCTTATCCTAGAAGTTTAATAGTGCAATTCACTCGCCATTTCATGCACTTTGAAATGCTGCTTAGCCCAATACGCTATCTGAAATAGGAGCGACATAAATTGAAAAAATGTGATAGAACTTCGCTGAATTCTTAAATTAACCATAATATAAAATGATCTAATCGGGTCTCTGTTTGCCCTACCCTAGAAGTTTAATAGTGCAATTTATTCGCCATTTCATGCGCTTTGAGATGCCGCATAGCCCAATACGCTATCTGAAATAGGAGCGAGGTAAATTGAACAAATGTGATAGAATTTCGCTGAATTCTTTTATTAACCATGATGTTAAATGATCTGATCGGGGCTCTGTTCGCCCTAGCCTAGAAGTTTAATAGTGCATTTTATTCGCCATTTCATGCGCTTTGAGATGCCGCTTAGCCGAATTCGCTATCTGAAATAGGAGCGACGTAAATTGAACTAATGTGATAAAATTTCCCTGAAATCTTATATTAAACAAAATATAATATGATCAAATCGGGTCTCTGATTGCCCTATCATAGAAGTTTAATATAGCATTTCACTCGTCGTTTCATGCGCTTTGAGATGCCGCTAAGCCCAATAAGCTATCTGTAATAGGAGCGACGTAAATTGAACAAATGTGATAGAATTTCGCGGAATTCTTAAATTAATCATAATATAGAATGATCTAATCGGGTCTCTGTTCGCCCTACCCTAGAAGTTTCATAGTGCATTTTACTCGCCATTTCATGCGCTTTGAGATGCCGCTTAGCCCAATACGCTATCTGAAATAGGAGCGACGTAAGTTGAACAAATGTGATAGAATTTCGCTGAATTCTTTTATTAACCATAATGTAAAATGATCTAATCGGGTCTCTGTTTGCCTTATCCTAGAAGTTTAGTATTGCATTTTACTCGCCATTTCATGCGCTTTGAGATGCCGCTTAGCCCAATACGCATCTGAAATAGGAGCGACGTAAATTGAACAAATATGATAGAATTACGCTGAATTCTTATATTAACCGTAATATAAAATGATCTGATCGGGTCTCTGTTTGGCTTATCCTAGAAGTTTAATGGTGCATTTTACTTGCCATTTAATGCGCTTTGAGATGCCGCCTAGCCCAGTACGCTATCTGAAATAGGAGCGACGTAAGTGGAACAAATGTGATAGAATTTCGCTGAATTCTTTTATTAACCATGATGTTAAATGATCTGATCGGGGCTCTGTTCGCCCTAGCCTAGAAGTTTAATAGTGCATTTTATTCGCCATTTCATGCGCTTTGAGATGCCGCTTAGCCGAGTTCGCTATCTGAAATAGGAGCGACGTAAATTGATCAAATGTGATAAAATTTCCCTGAAATCTTATATTAAACAAAATATAAAATGATCTAATCGGGTCTCTGATTGCCCTATCATCGAAGTTTAATAGTGCATTTCACTCGTCATTTCATGCGCTTTGTGATGCCGCTAAGCCGAATAAGCTATCTGTAATAGGACCGACGTAAATTGAACAAATGTGATAGAATTTCGCTGAATTCTTAAATTAACCATAATATAAAATGATCTAATCAGGTCTCTGTTTGCGTTATCCTAGAAGTTTAATAGTGCATTATACTCGCCATTTCATGCGCTTTTAGATGCCGCCTAGCCCAGTACGTTATCTGAAACAGGAGCGACGTAAATTGAACAAATGTGATAGAATTTCCGTGATTTCTTATATTTACCTTAATGTAAAATGATCTAATCGGGTCTCTGTTCGCCCCACCCTAGAAGCTTAATAGTGCATTTTACTCGCCATTTCATGCGCTTTCAGATGCCGCTTATCCCAATACGCTATCTGAAATAGCAGCGACGTAAGTTGAACAAATGTGATAGAATTTCGCTGAATTCTTTTATTAACCATAATGTAAAATGATCTAATCGGGTCTCTGTTCGCCCTAGCCTAGAAGTTTAATAGTGCATTTCACTCGCCATTTCATGCGCTTTGAGATGCCGCTAAGCACAATAAGCTATCTGAAATAGGAGCGACGTAAATTGAACAAATGTGATAGAATTTCGCTGAATTCTTAAATTAACCATAATATAAAATGATCTCATCGGGACTCTGTCTGACCTACCGTAGAAGTTTAATAGTGCACTTTACTCGCCATTTCATGCGCTTTGAGATGCCGCTTAGCCCAATACGCTATCTGAAATAGGTGCGACAGAAGTTGAACAAATGTGATAGAATTTCGCTGAATTCTTAAATTAACCATAATATAAAATTATCTAATCGGGTCTCTGTTTGCCCTACCCTAGAAGTTTAATAGTGCATTTCACTCGCCATTTCATGCGCTTTCAGATGCTGCTTAGCCCAATACGCTATCTGAAATAGGAGCGACGTAAATTGAACAAATATGATAGAATTTCGCTGAATTCTTAAATTAACCATAATATAAAATGATCTTATCGGGACTCTCTTTGCCCTACCCTAGAACTTTAATAGTGCATTTTACTCGCCATTTCATGCGCTTTGAGATGCCGCTTAGCCGACTACGCTAACTGAAATAGGAGCGACGTAAATTGAACAAATGTGATAGAATTTTGCTGAATTCTTAAATTAACCATAATATAAAATGATCTAATCGGGTCTCTGGTTGCCCTATCATAGAATTTTAATAGTGCATTTTACTCGCCATTCCACGCGCTTTAGATGCCGCCTACCCAGTACGCTATCTGAAATAGGAGCGACGTAAATTGAATAAATGTGATAGAATTTCGCTGAATTCGTAAATTAACCATAATATAAAATGATTTAATCGGGTTTTTGTTTGCCATAGCCTAGAAGTTTAATAGTGCATTTTACTCGCCATTTCATGCGCTTTCAGATGCCGCTTATCCCAATACGCTATCTGAAAAAGCAGCGACGTAAGTTGAACAAATGTGATAGAATTTCGCTAAATTCTTTTATTAACCATAATGTAAAATGATCTGATCGGGGCTCTGATCGCCATAGCCTAGAAGTTTAATAGTGCATTTTATTCGCCATTTCATGCGCTTTGAGATGCCGCTTAGCCGAGTTCGCTATCTGAAATAGGAGCGACGTAAATTGAACAAATGTGTTATAATTTCCCTGAAATCTTATATTAAACAAAATATAAAATGATCTAATCGGGTCTCTGATTGCCCTATCATCGAAGTTTAATAGTGCATTTCACTCGTCATTTCATGCGCTTTGTGATGCCGCTAAGCCGAATAAGCTATCTGTAATAGGACCGACGTAAATTGAACAAATGTGATAGAATTTCGCTGAATTCTTAAATTAACCATAATATAAAATGATCTAATCAGGTCTCTGTTTGCGTTATCCTAGAAGTTTAATAGTGCATTATACTCGCCATTTCATGCGCTTTTAGATGCCGCCTAGCCCAGTACGTTATCTGAAACAGGAGCGACGTAAATTTAACAAATGTGATAGAATTTCCGTGATTTCTTATATTTACCTTAATGTAAAATGATCTAATCGGGTCTCTGTTCGCCCCACCCTAGAAGCTTAATAGTGCATTTTACTCGCCATTTCATGCGCTTTCAGATGCCGCTCATCCCAATACGCTATCTGAAATAGCAGCGACGTAAGTTGAACAAATGTGATAGAATTTCGCTGAATTCTTTTATTAACCATAATGTAAAATGATCTAATCGGGTCTCTGTTCGCCCTAGCCTAGAAGTTTAATAGTGCATTTCACTCGCCATTTCATGCGCTTTGAGATGCCGCTAAGCCCAATAAGCTATCTGAAATAGGAGCGACGTAAATTGAACAAATGTGATAGAATTTCGCTGAATTCTTAAATTAACCATAATATAAAATGATCTCATCGGGACTCTGTCTGACCTACCGTAGAAGTTTAATAGTGCACTTTACTCGCCATTTCATGCGCTTTGAGATGCCGCTTAGCCCAATACGCTATCTGAAATAGGTGCGACAGAAGTTGAACAAATGTGATAGAATTTCGCTGAATTTTTTTATTAACCATAATGTAAAATGATCTGATCGGGTCTCTGTTCGCCCTAGCCTACAAGTTTAATAGTGCATTTTATTCGCCTCTTCATGCGCTTTGAGATGCCGCTTAACCGAATACGCTATCTGAAATAGGAGCGACGTAAATTGAACAAATGTGATACAATTTCCCTGAAATCTTATATTAAACAAAATATAAAATGATCTAATCGGGTCTCTGATTGCCCTATCATAGAAGTTTAGTAGTGCATTTTACTCGCCATTCCACGCGCTTTAAGATGCCGCCTAGCCCAGTACGATATCTGAAATAGGAGCGACGTATGTTGAACAAATGTGATAGAATTTTGCTGAATTCTTAAATTAACCATAATATAAAATTATCTAATCGGGTCTCTGTTTGCCCTACCCTAGAAGTTTAATAGTGCATTTCACTCGCCATTTCATGCGCTTTCAGATGCTGCTTAGCCCAATACGCTATCTGAAATAGGAGCGACGTAAATTGAACAAACATGATAGAATTTCGCTGAATTCTTAAATTAACCATAATATAAAATGATCTTATCGGGACTCTCTTTGCCCTACCCTAGAACTTTAATAGTGCATTTTACTCGCCATTTCATGCGCTTTGAGATGCCGCTTAGCCGACTACGCTAACTGAAATAGGAGCGACGTAAATTGAACAAATGTGATAGAATTTTGCTGAATTCTTAAATTAACCATAATATAAAATGATCTAATCGGGTCTCTGGTTGCCCTATCATAGAATTTTAATAGTGCATTTTACTCGCCATTCCACGCGCTTTAAGATGCCGCCTACCCCAGTACGCTATCTGAAATAGGAGCGACGTAAATTGAATAAATGTGATAGAATTTCGCTGAATTCGTAAATTAACCATAATATAAAATGATTTAATCGGGTTTTTGTTTGCCATAGCCTAGAAGTTTAATAGTGCATTTTACTCGCCATTTCATGCGCTTTCAGATGCCGCTTATCCCAATACGCTATCTGAAATAGCAGCGACGTAAGTTGAACAAATGTGATAGAATTTCGCTGAATTCTTTTATTAACCATAATGTAAAATGATCTGATCGGGGCTCTGATCGCCATAGCCTAGAAGTTTAATAGTGCATTTTATTCGCCATTTCATGCGCTTTGAGATGCCGCTTAGCCGAGTTCGCTATCTGAAATAGGAGCGACGTAAATTGAACAAATGTGATAGAATTTTGCTGAATTCTTAAATTAACCATAATATAAAATGATCTAATCGGGTCTCTTATTGCCCTACCCTAGAAGTTTCATAGTGCATTTTACTCGCCATTTCATGCGCTTTGAGATGCCGCTTAGCCCAATACGCTATCTGAAATAGGAGCGACGTAAGTTGAACAAATGTGATAGAATTTCGCTGAATTCTTTTATTAACCATAATGTAAAATGATCTAATCGGGTCTCTGTTTGCCTTATCCTAGAAGTTTAGTATTGCATTTTACTCGCCATTTCATGCGCTTTGAGATGCCGCTTAGCCCAATACGCATCTGAAATAGGAGCGACGTAAATTGAACAAATATGATAGAATTACGCTGAATTCTTATATTAACCGTAATATAAAATGATCTGATCGGGTCTCTGTTTGGCTTATCCTAGAAGTTTAATGGTGCATTTTACTTGCCATTTCATGCGCTTTGAGATGCCGCCTAGCCCAGTACGCTATCTGAAATAGGAGCGACGTAAGTGGAACAAATGTGATAGAATTTTGCTGAATTCTTAAATTAACCATAATATAAATTGATCTAATCGGGTCTCTGGTTGCCCTATCATAGAATTTTAAAAGTGCATTTTACTCGCCATTCCACGCGCTTTAAGATGCCGCCTACCCCAGTACGCTATCTGAAATAGGAGCGACGTAAATTGAATAAATGTGATAGAATTTCGCTGAATTCGTAAATTAACCATAATATAAAATGATTTAATCGGGTTTTTGTTTGCCATAGCCTAGAAGTTTAATAGTGCATTTTACTCGCCATTTCATGCGCTTTCAGATGCCGCTTATCCCAATACGCTATCTGAAATAGCAGCGACGTAAGTTGAACAAATGTGATAGAATTTCGCTGAATTCTTTTATTAACCATAATGTAAAATGATCTGATCGGGGCTCTGATCGCCATAGCCTAGAAGTTTAATAGTGCATTTTATTCGCCATTTCATGCGCTTTGAGATGCCGCTTAGCCGAGTTCGCTATCTGAAATAGGAGCGACGTAAATTGAACAAATGTGATAAAATTTCCCTGAAATCTTATATTAAACAAAATATAAAATGATCTAATCGGGTCTCTGATTGCCCTATCATCGAAGTTTAATAGTGCATTTCACTCGTCATTTCATGCGCTTTGTGATGCCGCTAAGCCGAATAAGCTATCTGTAATAGGACCGACGTAAATTGAACAAATGTGATAGAATTTCGCTGAATTCTTAAATTAACCATAATATAAAATGATCTAATCAGGTCTCTGTTTGCGTTATCCTAGAAGTTTAATAGTGCATTATACTCGCCATTTCATGCGCTTTTAGATGCCGCCTAGCCCAGTACGTTATCTGAAACAGGAGCGACGTAAATTGAACAAATGTGATAGAATTTCCGTGATTTCTTATATTTACCTTAATGTAAAATGATCTAATCGGGTCTCTGTTCGCCCCACCCTAGAAGCTTAATAGTGCATTTTACTCGCCATTTCATGCGCTTTCAGATGCCGCTTATCCCAATACGCTATCTGAAATGGCAGCGACGTAAGTTGAACAAATGTGATAGAATTTCGCTGAATTCTTTTATTAACCATAATGTAAAATGATCTAATCGGGTCTCTGTTCGCCCTAGCCTAGAAGTTTAATAGTGCATTTTACTCGCCATTTCATGCGCTTTGAGATGCCGCTTAGCCGACTACGCTAACTGAAATAGGAGCGACGTAAATTGAACAAATGTGATAGAATTTTGCTGAATTCTTAAATTAACCATAATATAAAATGATCTAATCGGGTCTCTGGTTGCCCTATCATAGAATTTTAATAGTGCATTTTACTCGCCATTCCACGCGCTTTAAGATGCCGCCTACCCCAGTACGCTATCTGAAATAGGAGCGACGTAAATTGAATAAATGTGATAGAATTTCGCTGAATTCGTAAATTAACCATAATATAAAATGATTTAATCGGGTTTTTGTTTGCCATAGCCTAGAAGTTTAATAGTGCATTTTACTCGCCATTTCATGCGCTTTCAGATGCCGCTTATCCCAATACGCTATCTGAAATAGCAGCGACGTAAGTTGAACAAATGTGATAGAATTTCGCTGAATTCTTTTATTAACCATAATGTAAAATGATCTGATCGGGGCTCTGATCGCCATAGCCTAGAAGTTTAATAGTGCATTTTATTCGCCATTTCATGCGCTTTGAGATGCCGCTTAGCCGAGTTCGCTATCTGAAATAGGAGCGACGTAAATTGAACAAATGTGATAGAATTTTGCTGAATTCTTAAATTAACCATAATATAAAATGATCTAATCGGGTCTCTTATTGCCCTACCCTAGAAGTTTCATAGTGCATTTTACTCGCCATTTCATGCGCTTTGAGATGCCGCTTAGCCCAATACGCTATCTGAAATAGGAGCGACGTAAGTTGAACAAATGTGATAGAATTTCGCTGAATTCTTTTATTAACCATAATGTAAAATGATCTAATCGGGTCTCTGTTTGCCTTATCCTAGAAGTTTAGTATTGCATTTTACTCGCCATTTCATGCGCTTTGAGATGCCGCTTAGCCCAATACGCATCTGAAATAGGAGCGACGTAAATTGAACAAATATGATAGAATTACGCTGAATTCTTATATTAACCGTAATATAAAATGATCTGATCGGGTCTCTGTTTGGCTTATCCTAGAAGTTTAATGGTGCATTTTACTTGCCATTTCATGCGCTTTGAGATGCCGCCTAGCCCAGTACGCTATCTGAAATAGGAGCGACGTAAGTGGAACAAATGTGATAGAATTTTGCTGAATTCTTAAATTAACCATAATATAAAATGATCTAATCGGGTCTCTGGTTGCCCTATCATAGAATTTTAAAAGTGCATTTTACTCGCCATTCCACGCGCTTTAAGATGCCGCCTACCCCAGTACGCTATCTGAAATAGGAGCGACGTAAATTGAATAAATGTGATAGAATTTCGCTGAATTCGTAAATTAACCATAATATAAAATGATTTAATCGGGTTTTTGTTTGCCATAGCCTAGAAGTTTAATAGTGCATTTTACTCGCCATTTCATGCGCTTTCAGATGCCGCTTATCCCAATACGCTATCTGAAATAGCAGCGACGTAAGTTGAACAAATGTGATAGAATTTCGCTGAATTCTTTTATTAACCATAATGTAAAATGATCTGATCGGGGCTCTGATCGCCATAGCCTAGAAGTTTAATAGTGCATTTTATTCGCCATTTCATGCGCTTTGAGATGCCGCTTAGCCGAGTTCGCTATCTGAAATAGGAGCGACGTAAATTGAACAAATGTGTTAAAATTTCCCTGAAATCTTATATTAAACAAAATATAAAATGATCTAATCGGGTCTCTGATTGCCCTATCATCGAAGTTTAATAGTGCATTTCACTCGTCATTTCATGCGCTTTGTGATGCCGCTAAGCCGAATAAGCTATCTGTAATAGGACCGACGTAAATTGAACAAATGTGATAGAATTTCGCTGAATTCTTAAATTAACCATAATATAAAATGATCTAATCAGGTCTCTGTTTGCGTTATCCTAGAAGTTTAATAGTGCATTATACTCGCCATTTCATGCGCTTTTAGATGCCGCCTAGCCCAGTACGTTATCTGAAACAGGAGCGACGTAAATTGAACAAATGTGATAGAATTTCCGTGATTTCTTATATTTACCTTAATGTAAAATGATCTAATCGGGTCTCTGTTCGCCCCACCCTAGAAGCTTAATAGTGCATTTTACTCGCCATTTCATGCGCTTTCAGATGCCGCTTATCCCAATACGCTATCTGAAATGGCAGCGACGTAAGTTGAACAAATGTGATAGAATTTCGCTGAATTCTTTTATTAACCATAATGTAAAATGATCTAATCGGGTCTCTGTTCGCCCTAGCCTAGAAGTTTAATAGTGCATTTCACTCGCCATTTCATGCGCTTTGAGATGCCGCTAAGCCCAATAAGCTATCTGAAATAGGAGCGACGTAAATTGAACAAATGTGATAGAATTTCGCTGAATTCTTAAATTAACCATAATATAAAATGAACTCATCGGGACTCTGTCTGACCTACCGTAGAAGTTTAATAGTGCACTTTACTCGCCATTTCATGCGCTTTGAGATGCCGCTTAGCCCAATACGCTATCTGAAATAGGTGCGACAGATGTTGAACAAATGTGATAGAATTTCGCTGAATTTTTTTATTAACCATAATGTAAAATGATCTGATCGGGTCTCTGTTCGCCCTAGCCTACAAGTTTAATAGTGCATTTTATTCGCCTCTTCATGCGCTTTGAGATGCCGCTTAACCGAATACGCTATCTGAAATAGGAGCGACGTAAATTGAACAAATGTGATACAATTTCCCTGAAATCTTATATTAAACAAAATATAAAATGATCTAATCGGGTCTCTGATTGCCCTATCATCGAAGTTTAATAGTGCATTTCACTCGTCATTTCATGCGCTTTGTGATGCCGCTAAGCCGAATAAGCTATCTGTAATAGGACCGACGTAAATTGAACAAATGTGATAGAATTTCGCTGAATTCTTAAATTAACCATAATATAAAATGATCTAATCAGGTCTCTGTTTGCGTTATCCTAGAAGTTTAATAGTGCATTATACTCGCCATTTCATGCGCTTTTAGATGCCGCCTAGCCCAGTACGTTATCTGAAACAGGAGCGACGTAAATTGAACAAATGTGATAGAATTTCCGTGATTTCTTATATTTACCTTAATGTAAAATGATCTAATCGGGTCTCTGTTCGCCCCACCCTAGAAGCTTAATAGTGCATTTTACTCGCCATTTCATGCGCTTTCAGATGCCGCTTATCCCAATACGCTATCTGAAATAGCAGCGACGTAAGTTGAACAAATGTGATAGAATTTCGCTGAATTCTTTTATTAACCATAATGTAAAATGATCTAATCGGGTCTCTGTTCGCCCTAGCCTAGAAGTTTAATAGTGCATTTCACTCGCCATTTCATGCGCTTTGAGATGCCGCTAAGCCCAATAAGCTATCTGAAATAGGAGCGACGTAAATTGAACAAATGTGATAGAATTTCGCTGAATTCTTAAATTAACCATAATATAAAATGATCTCATCGGGACTCTGTCTGACCTACCGTAGAAGTTTAATAGTGCACTTTACTCGCCATTTCATGCGCTTTGAGATGCCGCTTAGCCCAATACGCTATCTGAAATAGGTGCGACAGAAGTTGAACAAATGTGATAGAATTTCGCTGAATTTTTTTATTAACCATAATGTAAAATGATCTGATCGGGTCTCTGTTCGCCCTAGCCTACAAGTTTAATAGTGCATTTTATTCGCCTCTTCATGCGCTTTGAGATGCCGCTTAACCGAATACGCTATCTGAAATAGGAGCGACGTAAATTGAACAAATGTGATACAATTTCCCTGAAATCTTATATTAAACAAAATGTAAAATGATCTAATCGGGTCTCTGATTGCCCTATCATAGAAGTTTAGTAGTGCATTTTACTCGCCATTCTTCGCGTTTTAAGATGCCGCCTAGCCCAGTACGATAGCTGACATAGGAACGACGTAAATTGAAAAAATGTGATAGAATTTTGCTGAATTCTTAAATTAACCATAATATAAAATGATCTAATCGGGTCTCTGTTTGCCCTACCCTAGAAGTTTAATAGTGCACTTTACTCGCCATTTCATGCGCTTTGAGATGCAGCTTAGCCCAATACGCTATCTGAAATAGGAGCGACGTAAATTGAACAAATGTGATAGAATTTCGCTGAATTCTTATATTAACCAAAATATAAAATGATCTAATGGGGTCTCTGTTTGCCCTACCCTAGAAGTTTAATAGTGCATTTTACTCGCCATTTCTTGCGCTTTGAGATGCCGCTTAGCCCAATAAGCTATTTCAAATAGGAGCGACGTAAATTGAACGACTGTGATAGAACTTCGCTGAATTCTTATATTAACCGTAATATGAAATGATCTTAGCGGGTCACTGATTGCCCTACCCTAGAAGTTTAATAGTGCATTTTACTCGCCCTTTCGTGCGCTTTGAGATGCCGCTTGGCCCAATACGCTAACTGAAATAGGAGCGACGTAAATTGAACAAATGTGACAGAATTACGCTGAATTCTTATATTAACCAAAATATAAAATGATCTAATCGGGTCTCTGATTGCCCTATCATAGAAGTTTAGTAGTGCATTTTAGTCGCCATTCTTCGCGTTTTAAGATACCGCCTAGCCCAGTACGCTAGCTGAAATAGGAACGACGTAAATTGAAAAAATGTGATAGAATTTTGCTGAATTCTTATATTAACCTTAATGTAACATGATCTAATCGGGTCTTTGTTCGCCCTACCCTAGAAGTTTAATAGTGCATTTCACTCGTCATTTCATGCGCTTTGAGATGCCGCTTAGCACAATATGCTATCTGAAATAGGAGCGACGTAAATTGAACAAATGTGATAGAATTACGCTGAATCCTTATATTAACCAAAATATAAAATGATCTAATCGGGTCTCTGATTGCCCTATCATAGAAGTTTAATAGTGCATTTTACTCGCCATTCCACGCGCTTTAAGATGCCGCCTAGCCCAGTATGCTATCTGAAATAGGAACGACGTAAATTGAACAAATGTGATAGAATTTTGCTGAATTCTTAAATTAACCATAATATAAAATGATCTAATCGGGTCTCTGATTGCCCTACCCTAGAAGTTTAATAGTGCATTTTACTCGCCCTTTCGTGCACTTTGAGATGCCGCTTAGCCAAATACGCTAACTGAAATTGGAGCGACGTAAATTGAACAAATGTGACAGAATTACGCTGAATTCTTATATTAACCGTAATATAAAATGATCTAATCGGGTCTCTGTATGCCTTATCCTAGAAGTTTAATAGTGCATTTTACTCGCCACTTCATGCGGTTTGAGATGCCGCTTAGCCCAATACGCTATCTGAAATAGGAGCGATGTAAATTGAACAAATGTGATAGAATTTCGCTGAATTCTTAAATTAACCATAATATGAAATGACCTCATCGGGTCTCTGTTTGCCCTACCCTAGAAGTTTAATAGTGCACTTTACTCGTCATTTCATGCGCTTTGAGATGCCGCCTAGCCCAGTACGCTATCTGAAATAGGAGCGACGTAAATTGAACAAATGTGATAGAATTACGCTGAATTCTTAAATTAACCATAATATGAAATGACCTCATCGGGTCTCTGATTGCCCTATCATAGAAGTTTAAGAGTGCATTTTGCTCGCCATTCCACGCGCTTTCAGATGCCGCTTAGCCCAATACGCTATCTGAAATAGGAGCGACGTAAATTGAACAAATGTGAGAGAATTACGCTGAATTCTTATATTAACCGTATTATAAAATGATCTAATCGGGTCTCTGTTTGCCCTACCCTACAAGTTTAGCAGTGCATTCTACTCGCCACTTCATGCGCTTTGAGATGCCGCTTAGCCCAATACGCTATCTGAAATAGTAGCGACGTAAATTGAAAAACGTTATAGAATTTCCCTGAATTCTTATATTAACCTTAATGTAAAATGATCTAATCGGTTCTCTGTTCGCCCTACCCTAGAAGTTTAATAGTGCCTTTCACTCGTCATTTCATGCGCTTTGAGATGCCGCTTAGCCCAATACGCTATCTGAAATAGGAGCGACGTAAATTGAACAATTGTGATAGAATTTCGCTGAATTCTTATATTAACCAATATATAAAATGATCTAGTCGGGTCTCTGATTGCCCTATCATAGAAGTTTAATAGTGCATTTTGCTCGGCATTCCACGCGCTTCAAGATGCCGCCTAGCCCAGTACGCTATCTGAAATTGGAGCGACGTAAATTGTACAAATGTGACAGAATTTTGCTGACATCTTAAATTAACCATAATATAAAATGATCTAATCGGGTCTCTGTTTGCCCTACCCTACAAGTTTAGCAGTGCATTTTGCTCGCCATTTCATGCGCTTTGTGATGGCGCTTAGCCCAATAAGCTATCTGAAATAGGAGCGACGTAAATTGAACAAATGTGATAGAATTACTCTAAATTCTTATATTAACCGTAATATAAAATGATCAAATCGGGTCTCTGTTTGCCTTATCCTAGAAGTTTAATAGTGCATTTCACTCGTCATTTCATGCGCTTTGAGATGCCTCTTAGCCCAATAAGCTATCTGAAATAGGAGCGACGTAAATTGAACAAATGTGATAGAATTTTTCTGAATTCTTAAATAAACCATAATATGAAATGATCTAATCGGGTCACTGTTTGCCCTACCCTAGAAGTTTAACAGTGCATTTTACTCGCCATTTCATGCGCTTTGAGAAGCCGCTTAGCCCAATACGCTATCTGAAATAGGAGCGACGTAACTTGAACAAACGTGATAGAATTTCCCTGAATTCTTATATTAACCTTAATGTAAAATGATCTAATCGGTTCTCTGTTCGCCCTACCCTAGAAGTTTAATAGTGCGTTTCACTCGTCATTTCATGCGCTTTGAGATGCCGCTTAGCCCAATACGCTATCTGAAATAGGAGCGACGTAAATTGAACAAATGTGATAGAATTTCGCTGAATTCTTATATTAACCAAAATATAAAATGATCTAGTCGGGTCTCTGATTGCCCTATCATAGAAGTTTAATAGTGCATTTTGCTCGCCATTCCACGCGCTTTAAGATGCTGCCCAGCCCAGTACGCTATCTGAAATTGGAGCGACGTAAATTGAACAAATGTGACAGCATTTTGCTGACATCTTAAATTAACCATAATATAAAATGATCTAATCGGGTCTCTGTTTGCCCTACCCTACAAGTTTAGCAGTGCATTTTACTCGCCATTTCATGCGCATTGAGATGCCGCTTAGCCCAATAAGCTATCTGAAATAGGAGCGACGTAAATTGAACAAATGTGATAGAATTTTTCTGAATTCTTAAATAAACCATAATATGAAATGATCTAATCGGGTCTCTGTTTGCCCTACCCTAGAAGTTTAACAGTGCATTTTACTCGCCATTTGATGCGCTTTGAGATGCCGCTCAGCCCAATACGCTATCTGAAATAGGAGCGTCGTACATTGAACAAACGTGATAGAATTACCCTGAATTCTTATATTAACCGTAATATAAAATTATCTAATCGGGTCACTGTTTGCCCTACTCTAGAAGTTTAACAGTGCATTTTACTCGCCATTTCATGCGCTTTGAGATGGCGCTTAGCCCAATACGCTATCTGAAATAGGAGCGACGTAAATTGAACAAATATGATAGAATTTCGCTGAATTATTATAATAATCTTAATGTAAAATGATCTAATCGGGTCTTTGTTCGCCCAACCCTAGAAGTTTAATAGTGCATTTCACTCGTCATTTCATGCGCTTTGAGGTGCCGCTTAGCCCAATACGCTGTCTGAAATAGGAGCAACGTAAATTGAACAAATGTGATAGAATTTCGCTGAATTCTTATATTAACCAAAATATAAAATGATCTAATCGGGACTCTGATTGCCCTATCATAGAAGTTTAGTAGTGCATTTTACTCGCCCTTCCACGCGCTTTAAGATGCCGCCTAGCCCACTATGCTATCTGAAATAGGAGCGACGTAAGTTGAACAAATGTGATAGAATTACGCTGAATTCTTATATTAACCGTAATATAAAATGATCTAATCGGCTCTCTGATTGCCCTACCCTAGAAGTTTAACAGTGCATTTTACTCGCCACTTCATGCGGTTTGAGATGCCGCTTAGCCCAATACGCTATCTGAAATAGGAGCGACGTAAATTGAAAAACGTGATAGAATTTCCCTGAATTCTTATATTAACCTTAATGTAAAATGATCTAATCGGTTCTCTGTTCTCCCTACCCTAGAAGTTTAATAGTGCCTTTCACTCGTCATTTCATGCGCTTTGAGATGCCGCTTAGCCCAATACGCTATCTGAAATAGGAGCGACGTAAATTGAACAATTGTGATAGAATTTCGCTGAATTCTTATATTAACCAAAATATAAAATGATCTAGTCGGGTCTCTGATTGCCCTATCATAGAAGTTTAATAGAGCATTTTGCTCACCATTCCACGCGCTTTAAGATGCTGCCCAGCCCAGTACGCTATCTGAAATTGGAGCGACATAAATTGAACAAATGTGACAGCATTTTGCTGACATCTTAAATTAACCATAATATAAAATGATCTAATCGGGTCTCTGTTTGCCCTGCCCTACAAGTTTAGCAGTGCATTTTACTCGCCATTTCATGCGCATTGAGATGCCGCTTAGCCCAATAAGCTATCTGAAATAGGAGCGACGTAAATTGAACAAATGTGATAGAATTTTTCTGAATTCTTAAATAAACCATAATATGAAATGATCTAATCGGGTCTCTGTTTGCCCTACCCTAGAAGTTTAACAGTGCATTTTACTCTCCATTTGATGCGCTTTGAGATGCCGCTCAGCCCATTACGCTATCTGAAATAGGAGCGTCGTACATTGAACAAACGTGATAGAATTACCCTGAATTCTTATATTAACCGTAATATAAAATTATCTAATCGGGTCTCTGTTTGCCTTATCCTAGAAGTTTAATAGTGCACATTGCTCGCCATTTCATGCGCTTTGAGATGGCGCTTAGCCCAATACGCTATCTGAAATAGGAGCGACGTAAATTGAACAAATGTGATAGAATTTCGCTGAATTATTATAATAATCTTAATGTAAAATGATCTAATCGGGTCTTTGTTCGCCCAACCCTAGAAGTTTAATAGTGCATTTCACTCGTCATTTCATGCGCTTTGAGGTGCCGCTTAGCCCAATACGCTGTCTGAAATAGGAGCAACGTAAATTGAACAAATGTGATAGAATTTCGCTGAATTCTTATATTAACCAAAATATAAAATGATCTAATCGGGACTCTGATTGCCCTATCATAGAAGTTTAGTAGTGCATTTTACTCGCCCTTCCACGCGCTTTAAGATGCCGCCTAGCCCACTATGCTATCTGAAATAGGAGCGACGTAAGTTGAACAAATGTGATAGAATTTCGCTGAATTCTTATATTAACCAAAATATAAAATGATCTTATCGGGTCTCCGTTTGCCCTACCCTAGAAGTTTAACAGTGCATTTTACTCGCCATTTCTTGCGCTTTGAGATGCCGCTTAGCCCAATACGCTATCTGAAATAGGAGCGACGTAAATTGAACAAATGTGAGAGAATTACGCTGAATTCTTATATTAACCGTATTATAAAATGATCTAATCGGGTCTCTGTTTGCCCTACCCTACAAGTTTAGCAGTGCATTTTACTCGCCACTTCATGCGCTTTGAGATGCCGCTTAGCCCAATACGCTATCTGAAATAGGAGCGACGTAAATTGAACAAATGTGATAAAATTTCCCTGAATTCTTATATTAACCTTAATGTAAAATGATCTAATCGGGTCTCTGTTCGCCCTACCCTTGAAGTTTAATACTGCATTTCACTCGTCATTTCATGCGCTTTGAGTTGCCGCTTAGCCCAATACGATATCTGAAATAGGAGCGATGTAAATTGAACAAATGTAATAGAATTTTGCTGAACTCTTAAATTAACCATAATATAAAATGATCTTATCGGGTCTCCGTTTGCCCTACCCTAGAAGTTTAACAGTGCATTTTACTCGCCATTTCTTGCGCTTTGAGATGCCGCTTAGCCCAATACGCTATCTGAAATATCAGCGACGTAAGTTGAACAAATGTGATAGAATTACGCTGAATTCTTATATTAAACGTAATATAAAATGATCTAATCGGGTCTCTGTTTGCCTTATCCTAGAAGTTTAATAGTGCATTTTACTCGCCATTTCATGCGCATTGAGATGCCGCTTAGCCCAATACGCTATCTGAAATAGGAGCGACGTAAATTGAACAAATATGATAGAATTACTCTAAATTCTTATATTAACCGTAATATAAAATGATCAAATCGGGTCTCTGTTTGCCTTATCCTAGAAGTTTAATAGTGCATTTCACTCGTCATTTCATGCGCTTTGAGATGCCTCTTAGCCCAATAAGCTATCTGAAATAGGAGCGACGTAAATTAAACAAATGTGATAGAATTTTTCTGAATTCTTAAATAAACCATAATATGAAATGATCTAATCGGGTCACTGTTTGCCCTACTCTAGAAGTTTAACAGTGCATTTTACTCGCCATTTCATGCGCTTTGAGATGCCGCTTAGCCCAATACGCTATCTGAAAGAGGAGCGACGTAACTTGAACGAACGTGATAGAATTTCCCTGAATTCTTATATTAACCTTAATGTAAAATAATCTAATCGGTTCTCTGTTCGCCCTACCCTAGAAGTTTAATAGTGCCTTTCACCCGTCATTTCATGCGCTTTGAGATGCCGCTTCGCCCAATACGCTATCTGAAATAGGAGCAACGTAAATTGAACAAATGTGATAGAATTTCGCTGAATTCTTATATTAACCAAAATATAAAATGATCTAATCGGGACTCTGATTGCCCTATCATAAAAGTTTAGTAGTGCATTTTACTCGCCCTTCCACGCGCTTTAAGATGCCGCCTAGCCCACTATGCTATCTGAAATAGGAGCGACGTAAGTTGAACAAATGTGATAGAATTACGCTGAATTCTTATATTAACCGTAATATAAAATGATCTAATCGGCTCTCTGATTGCCCTACCCTAGAAGTTTAACAGTGCATTTTACTCGCCACTTCATGCGGTTTGAGATGCCGCTTAGCCCAATACGCTATCTGAAATAGGAGCGACGTAAATTGAAAAACGTGATAGAATTTCCCTGAATTCTTATATTAACCTTAATGTAAAATGATCTAATCGGTTCTCTGTTCTCCCTACCCTAGAAGTTTAATAGTGCCTTTCACTCGTCATTTCATGCGCTTTGAGATGCCGCTTAGCCCAATACGCTATCTGAAATAGGAGCGACGTAAATTGAACAATTGTGATAGAATTTCCCTGAATTCTTATATTAACCTTAATGTAAAATGATCTAATCGGGTCTCTGTTCGCCCTACCCTAGAAGTTTAATACTGCATTTCACTCGTCATTTCATGCGCTTCGAGTTGCCGCTTAGCCCAATACGATATCTGAAATAGGAGCGATGTAAATTGAACAAATGTAATAGAATTTTGCTGAACTCTTAAATTAACCGTAATATAAAATGATCTTATCGGGTCTCCGTTTGCCCTACCCTAGAAGTTTAACAGTGCATTTTACTCGCCATTTCTTGCGCTTTGAGATGCCGCTTAGCCCAATACGCTATCTGAAATATCAGCGACGTAAGTTGAACAAATGTGATAGAATTACGCTGAATTCTTATATTAACCGTAATATAAAATGATCTAATCGGGTCTCTGTTTGCCTTATCCTAGAAGTTTAATAGTGCATTTTACTCGCCATTTCATGCGCATTGAGATGCCGCTTAGCCCAATACGCTATCTGAAATAGGAGCGACGTAAATTGAACAAATATGATAGAATTACTCTAAATTCTTATATTAACCGTAATATAAAATGATCAAATCGGGTCTCTGTTTGCCTTATCCTAGAAGTTTAATAGTGCATTTCACTCGTCATTTCATGCGCTTTGAGATGCCTCTTAGCCCAATAAGCTATCTGAAATAGGAGCGACGTAAATTGAACAAATGTGATAGAATTTTTCTGAATTCTTAAATAAACCATAATATGAAATGATCTAATCGGGTCACTGTTTGCCCTACCCTAGAAGTTTAACAGTGCATTTTACTCGCCATTTCATGCGCTTTGAGATGCCGCTTAGCCCAATAAGCTATCTGAAATAGGAGCGACGTAAATTGAACAAATGTGATAGAATTTCGCTGAATTCTTATATTAACCTTAATGTAAAATGATCTAATCGGGTCTCTGTTCGCCCTACCCTAGAAGTTTAATACTGCATTTCACTCGTCATTTCATGCGCTTTGAGATGCCGCTTCGCCCAATACGCTATCTGAAATAGGAGCGACGTAAATAGAACAGTTGTGATAGATTTTCGCTGAATTCTTAAATTAACCATAATATAAAATGATCTAATCGGGTCTCTGTTTGCCTTACCCTAGAAGTTTAATAGTGCATTTTACTCGCCATTTCATGCGATTAGAGATGCCGCTTAGGCCAATACGCTATCTGAAATAGGAGCGACGTAAATTCAACAAATGTGATAGAATATTTCTGAATTCTTAAATAAACCATAATATGATATGATCTAATCGGGTCTCCGTTTGCCCTTCCCTAGAAGTTTAACAGTGCATTTTACTCGCCATTTCATGCGCGTTGAGATGCCGCTTATCCCAATACGCTATCTGAAATAGGAGCGACGTAAATTGAACAAATGTGATAGAATTTCCCTGAATACTTATATTAACCTTAATGTAAAATGATCTAATCGGGTCTCTGTTTGCCTTACCCTAGAAGTGTAATAGTGCATTTCACTCGCCATTTCATGCTCTTTGAGATGCCGCTTAGCCCAATACGCTATCTGAAATAGGAGCGACGTAAATAGAACAATTGTGATAGAATTTCGCTGAATTCTTATATTAACCAAAATATAAAGTGATCTAGTCGGGTCTCTGATTGCGCTATCATAGAAGTTTAATAGTGCATTTTGATCGCCATTCCACGCGCTTTAAGATGCCGCCTAGTCCAGTACGCTAGCTGAAATAGGAACGACGTAAATTGAAAAAATGTGATAGAATTACGCTGCATTTTTAAATTAACGATAATATAAAATGATCTAATCGGGTCTCTGGTTGCCCTACCCTAGAAGTTTAATAGTGCATTTTACTCGCCATTTCTTGCGCTTTGAGATGCCGCTTAGCCCAATACGCTATCTAAAATATCAGCGACGTAAATTGAACAAATGTGAGAGAATCTCGCTGAATACTTATATTAACTTTAATGTAAAATGATCTAATCGGGTCTCTGTTCGCCCTACCATAGAAGTTTAATAGTGCATTTCACTCGCCATTTCATGCGCTTTGAGATGCCGCTTAGCCCAATACGCTATCTGAAATAGGAGCGACGTAAATAGAACAATTGTGATAGAATTTCGCTGAATTCTTATATTAACCAAAATATAAAATAATCTAATCGGGTCTCTGATTGCCCTATCAAAGAAGTTTAATAGTGCATTTTACTCGCCAATCCACGCGCTTTACGATTCCGCCTAGCCCAGTACGCTATCTGAAATAGGAGCGACGTAAATTGAACAAATGTGATAGAATTTTTCTGAATTCCTAAATAAACCATAATATGAAATGATCTAATCGTGTCTCTGTTTGCCCTACCCTAGATGTTTAACAGTGCATTATACTCGCCATTTCATGCGCTTTGAGATGCCGCTAAGCCCAATACGCTATCTGAAATAGGAGCGACGTAAATTGAACAAATGTGATAGAATTTCCCTGAATACTTATATTAACCTTAATGTAAAATGATCTAATCGGGTCTCTGTTTGCCCTACCCTAGAAGTGTAATAGTGCATTTCACTCGCCATTTCATGCGCTTTGAGATGCCGCTTAGCCCAATACGCTATCTGAAATAGGAGCGACGTAAATAGAACAATTGTGATAGAATTTCGCTGAATTCTTATATTAACCAAAATATAAAATGATCTAGTCGGGTCTCTGATTGCCCTATCATAGAAGCTTAATAGTGCATTTTGATCGCCATTCCACGCGCTTTAAGATGCCGCCTAGCCCAGTACGCTATCTGAAATAGGAGCGACGTAAGTTGAACAAATGTGATAGAATTTGGCTGAATTCTTATATTAACCGTAATATAAAATGATCTAATCGGGTCTCTGTTTGCCCTACCCTACAAGTTTAGCAGTGCATTTTACTCGCCATTTCATGCGCTTTGAGATGCCGCCTAGCCCAGTACGCTATCTGAAATAGGAGCGACGTAAGTTGAACAAATGTGATAGAATTTGGCTGAATTCTTATATTAACCGTAATATAAAATGATCTAATCGGGTTTCTGATTGCCATATCATAGAAGTTTAATAGTGCATTTTACTCGACATTCCACGCGCTTTAAGATGCCGCCTAGCCCAGTACGCTATCTGAAATAGGAGCGACGTAAGTTGAACAAATGTGATAGAATTTGGCTGAATTCTTAAATTAACCATAATATAAAATGATCTAATCGGGTCTCTGTTTGCCCTACCCTAGAAGTTTAAAAGTGCATTTTACTCACCATTTCATGCGCATTGAGATGCCGCTTAGCCCAATACGCTATCTGAAATAGGAGCGACGTAAATTGAACAAATATGATAGAGTTTCGCTGAATTATTAAATTAACCATAATATAAAATCATCTTATCGGGTCTCTGTTTGCCCTACCCTAGGAGTTTAATAGTGCATTTTACTCGCCATTTCTTGCGCTTTAAGATGCCGCCGAGCCCAGTACGCTATCTGACGTAGGAGCGACGTAAGTTGAACAAATGTGATAGAATTACGCTGCATTCTTATATTAACCGTAATATAAAATGATCTAATCGGGTCTCTGTTTGCCTTATCCTAGAAGTTTAATAGTGTATTTCACTCGTCATTTCATGCGCTTTGAGATGCCTCTTAGCCCAGTACGCTATCTGAAATAGGAGCGACGTAAGTTTAACAAATGTGATAGAATTACGCTCAATTATTATATTAACCGTAATATAAAATTATCTAATCGGGTCTCTGTTTGCCCTACCCTAGAAGTTTAATAGTGCACTTTGCTCGCCATTTCATGCGCTTTGAGATGGCGCTTAGCCCAATACGCTATCTGAAATAGGAGCGACGTAAATTGAACAAATGTGATAGAATTTCCCTGAATTCTTATATACACCTTAATGTAAAATGATCTAATCGGGTCTTTGTTCGCCCTACCCTAGAAGTTTAATAGGGCATTTCACTCGCCATTTCATGCGCTTTGAGATGCCGCTTAGCCCAATAAGCTATCTGAAATAGAAGCGACGTAAGTTGAACAAATGTGATAGAGTTTCGCTGAATTCTTATAATAACCAAAATATAAAGTGATCTAATCGGGTCTCTGATTGCCCTATCATAGAAGTGTAACAGTGCATTTTACTCGCCCTTCCACGCGCTTTAAGATGCCGCCTAGCCCAGTACGCTATCTGAAATAGGAGCGACGTAAGTTGAACAAATGTGATAGAATTACGCTGAATTCTTATATTAACCGTAATATAAAATGATCTAATCGGGTCTCTGTTAGCCTTACCCTAGAAGTTTAATAGTGCATTTTACTCGCCATTTCATGCGCTTTGAGATGCCGCTTAGCCCAACACGCAATCTGAAATAGGAGCGACGTAAATTGAACAAATGTGATAGAATTTCCCTGAATTCTTATATACACCTTAATGTAAAATGATCTAATCGGGTCTTTGTTCGCCCTACCCTAGAAGTTTAATAGTGCATTTTACTCGCCATTTCATGCGCTTTGAGATGCCGCTTAGCCCAATACGCTATCTGCAATAGGAGCGACGTCCATTGAACAAATGTGATAGAATTTTGCTGAATTCTTAAATTAACCATAATATCAAATGATCTAATCGGGTCTCTGTTTGCCCTATCATAGATGTTTAATAGTGCATTTCACTCGTCATTTCATGCGCTTTGAGATGCCGCCTAGCCCAGTACGCTATCTGAAATAGGAGCGACGTAAGTTTAACAAATGTGATAGAATTACGCTCAATTATTATATTAACCGTAATATAAAATTATCTAATCGGGTCTCTGTTTGCCCTACCCTAGAAGTTTAATAGTGCACTTTGCTCGCCATTTCATGCGTTTGAGATGGCGCTTAGCCCAATACGCTATCTGAAATAGGAGCGACGTAAATTGAACAAATGTGATAGAATTTCCCTGAATTCTTATATACACCTTAATGTAAAATGATCTAATCGGGTCTTTGTTCGCCCTACCCTAGAAGTTTAATAGTGCATTTCACTCGCCATTTCCTGCGCTTTCAGATGCCGCTTAGCCCAATAAGCTATCTGAAATAGAAGCGACGTAAGTTGAACAAATGTGATAGAATTTCGCTGAATTCTTATAATAACCAAAATATAACGTGATGTAATCGGGTCTCTGATTGCCCTATCATAGAAGTTTAACAGTGCATTTTACTCGCCATTCCTCGCGCTTTGAGATGCCGCCTAGCCCAATACGCTATCTGAAATATCAGCGACGTAAATTGAACAAATGTGAGAGAATCTCGCTGAATACTTATATTAACCTTAATGTAAAATGATCTAATCGGGTCTCTGTTCGCCCTACCATAGAAGTTTTAATAGTGCATTTCACTCGCTATTTCATGCGCTTTGAGATGCCGCTTAGCCCAATACGCTATCTGAAATAGGAGCGACGTAAATAGAACAATTGTGATAGAATTTCGCTGAATTCTTATATTATCCAAAATATAAAATGATCTAATCGGGTCTCTGATTGCCCTACCCAAGAAGTTTAACAGCGCATTTTAATCGCCATTTCATGCGCTTTGAGATGCAGCTTAGCCAAATACGCTATCTGAAATAGGAGCGACGTAAATTGAACGAATGTGATAGAGTTTCCCTGAATTCCTAAATTAACCGTAATATAATATGATCTAATCGGGTCTCTGTTTGCCCTACCCTATAAGTTTAATAGTGCATTTTACTCGCTATTTCATGCGCTATGAGATGCCGCTTAGCCCACTACGCTATCTGAAATAGGAGCGACGTAAATTGAACAAATGTGACAGAATTTCCCTGAAATCTTATATTAAACAAAATATAAAATGATCTAAACGGGACTCTCATTGCCCTATCATAGAAGTTTAGTAGTGCATTTTACTCGCCCTTCCACGTGCTTTAAGATGCCGCCTAGCCCAGTACACTATCTGAAATAGGAGCGACGTATGTTGAACAAATGTGATAGAATTACGCTGAATTCTTATATTAACCGTAATATAAAATGATCTAATCGGGTCTCTGTTCGCCCTACCCTAGAAGATTACTAGTGCATTTCACTCGTCATTTCATGCGCTTTGAGATGCCGCTTAGCCCAATACGCTATCTGCAATAGGAGCGACGTAAATTGAACAAATGTGATAGAATTCGGCTGAATTCTTAAATTAACCATAATATAAAATGATCTAATCGGGTCTCTGTTTGCCCCACCCTAGAAGTTTAACAGTGCATTTTACTCGCCATTTCATGCGCTTTGAGATGCCTCTTAGCCCAATACGCTATCTGAAATAGGAGCGACGTAAATAGAACAATTGTGATAGAATTTCGCTGAATTCCCATATTAACCAAAATATAAAATGATCTAATCGGGTCTCTGATTGCCCTATCATAGAAGTTTAATAGTGCATTTTACTCGACAATCCACGCGCTTTAAGATTCCGCCTAGCCCAGTACGCTATCTGAAATAGGAGAGACGTAAGTTGAACAAATGTGATAGAATTTGGCTGAATTCTTAAATTAACCATAATATAAAATGATCTAATCGGGTCTCTGTTCGCCCTACCCTAGAAGTCTAATAGTGCATTTCACTCGCCATTTCATGGGCTTTGAGGTGCCGCTTAGCCCAATACGCTATCTGAAATAGGAGCGACGTAAATAGAACAATTGTGATAGAATTTCCCTGAAATCTTATATTAAACAAAATATAAAATGATCTAAACGGGACTCTGATTGCCCTATCATAGAAGTTTAGTAGTGCATTTTACTCGCCATTCCACGCGCTTTAAGATGCCGCCTAGCCCAGTACGCTATCTGAAATAGGAGCGACGTAAGTTGAACAAATGTGATAGAATTACGCTGACTTCTTATATAAACCGTAATATAAAATGATCTAATCGGGTCTCTGTTTGCCCTACCCTAGAAGTTTAGTAGTGCATTTTACTCGCCATTTCTTGCGCTTTGAGATGCCGCTTAGCCCAATACGATATCTGAAATATCAGCGACGTAAATTGAACAAATGTGATAGAATTACGCTGAATTCTTATATTAACCGTAATATAAAATGATCTAATCGGGTCTCTGTTTGCCTTACCCTTGAAGTTTAATAGTGCATTTTACTCGCCATTTCATGCGCTTTGAGATGCCGCTTAGCCCAACACGCAATCTGAAATAGGAGCGACGTAAATTGAACAAATGTGATAGAATTTCCCTGAATTCTTATATACACCTTAATGTAAAATGATCTAATCGGGTCTTTGTTCGCCCTACCCTAGAAGTTTAATAGTGCATTTTACTCGCCATTTCATGCGCTTTGAGATGCCGCTTAGCCCAATACGATATCTGAAATAGGAGCGATGTAAATTGAACAAATGTGAAAGAATTTTGCTGAATTCTAAAATTAACCATAATATAATATGATCTAATCGGGTCTCTGTTTGCCCTACCCTATAAGTTTAGTACTGCATTTTACTCGCCCTTCCACGCGCTTTAAGATGCCGCCTAGCCCAGTACGCTATCTGAAATAGGAGCGACGTAAATTGAACAAATGTGACAGAATTTTTCTGAATTCTTAAATAAACCATAATATGAAATTATCTAATCGGGTCTCTGTTTGCCCTACCCTAGATGTTTAAAAGTGCATTTTACTCGCCATTTCATGGGCTTTGAGATGCCGCTTAGCCCAATACGCTATCTGAAATAGGAGCGACGTAAATTGAACAAATGTGATAGAATTTCCCTGAATACTTATATTAACCTTAATGTAAAATGATCTAATCGGGTCTCTGTTCGCCCTACCCTAGAAGTTTAAGAGTGCCTTTCACTCGTCATTTCATGCGCTTTGAGATGCCGCTTAGCCCAATACGCTATCTGAAATAGGAGTGACGTAAATTGAACAATTGTGATAGAATTTCGCTGAATTCTTATATTAACCAAAATATAAAATGATCTAGTCGGGTCTCTGATTGCCCTATCATAGAAGTTTAATAGTGCATTTTGATCGCCATTCCACGCGCTTTAAGATGCCGCCTAACCCAGTACGCTATCTGAAATTGGAGCGACGTAAATTGAACAAATGTGACAGAATTTTGCTGACATCTTAAATTAACTATAATATAAAATGATCTAGTCGGGTCTCTGTTTGCCCTACCCTACAAGTTTAGCAGTGCATTTTACTCGCCATTTCATGCGCTTTGAGATGCCGCTTAGCCCAATACGCTATCTGAAATAGGAGCGACGTAAATTGAACAAATGTGATAGAATTTTGCTGAATTCGTAAATTAACCATAATATAATATGATCAAATCGGGTCTCTGTTTGCCCTACCCTATAAGTTTAATAGTGCATTTTACTCGCCATTTCATGCGCTTTGAGATGCCGCTTAGCCCAATACGCTATCTGAAATAGGAGCGACGTAAATTGAACAAATGTGATAGAATTTCCCTGAATACTTATATTAACCTTAATGTAAAATGATCTGATCGGGTCTCTGATAGCCCTATCATAGAAGTTTAATAGTGCATTTTACTCGCCATTCCACGCGCTTTAAGATGCCGCCTAGCCCAGTACGCTATCTGAAATAGGAGCGACGTAAGTTGAACAAATGTGATAGAATTACGCTGAATTCTTATATTAACCGTAATATAAAATGATCTAATCGGGTCTCTGTTTGCCTTATCCTAGAAGTTTAATAGTGCATTTCACTCGTCATTTCATGCGCTTTGAGATGCCGCCTAGCCCAGTACGCTATCTGAAATAGGAGCGACGTAAGTTGAACAAATGTGATAGAATTACGCTCAATTATTATATTAACCGTAATATAAAATTATCTAATCGGGTCTCTGTTTGCCCTACCCTAGAAGTTTAATAGTGCACTTTGCTCGCCATTTCATGCGCTTTGAGATGGCGCTTAGCCCAATACGCTATCTGAAATAGGAGCGACGTAAATTGAACAAATGTGATAGAATTTCCCTGAATTCTTATATACACCTTAATGTAAAATGATCTAATCGGGTCTTTGTTCGCCCTACCCTAGAAGTTTAATAGTGCATTTCACTCGCCATTTCATGCACTTTGAGATGCCGCTTAGCCCAATAAGCTATCCGAAATAGAAGCGACGTAAGTTGAACAAATGTGATAGAATTTCGCTGAATTCTTATAATAACCAAAATATAACGTGATCTAATCGGGTCTCTGATTGCCCTACCATAGAAGTTTAACAGTGCATTTTACTCGCCATTCCTCGCGCTTTGAGATGCCGCTTAGCCGAATACGCTATCTGAAATATCAGCGACGTAAATTGAACAAATGTGATAGAATTACGCTGAATTCTTATATTAACCGTAATATAAAATGATCTAATCGGCTCTCTGATTGCCCTACCCTAGAAGTTTAACAGTGCATTTTACTCGCCACTTCATGCGGTTTGAGATGCCGCTTAGCCCAATACGCTATCTGAAATAGGAGCGACGTAAATTGAAAAACGTGATAGAATTTCGCTGAATTCTTATATTAACCTTAATGTAAAATGATCTAATCGGTTCTCTGTTCTCCCTACCCTAGAAGTTTAATAGTGCCTTTCACTCGTCATTTCATGCGCTTTGAGATGCCGCTTAGCCCAATACGCTATCTTAAATAGGAGCGACGTAAATTGAACAATTGTGATAGAATTTCGCTGAATTCTTATATTAACCAAAATATAAAATGATCTAGTCGGGTCTCTGATTGCCCTATCATAGAAGTTTAATAGTGCATTTTGCTCGCCATTCCACGCGCTTTAAGATGCTGCCCAGCCCAGGACGCTATCTGAAATTGGAGCGACGTAAATTGAACAAATGTGACAGCATTTTGCTGACATCTAAAATTAACCATAATATAAAATGATCTAATCGGGTCTCTGTTTGCCCTACCCTACAAGTTTAGCAGTGCATTTTACTCGCCATTTTATGCGCATTGAGATGCCGCTTAGCCCAATAAGCTATCTGAAATAGGAGCGACGTAAATTGAACAAATGTGATAGAATTTTTCTGAATTCTTAAATAAACCATAATATGAAATGATCTAATCGGGTCTCTGTTTGCCCTACCCTAGAAGTTTAACAGTGCATTTCACTCGCCATTTGATGCGCTTTGAGATGCCGCTCAGCCCAATACGCTATCTGAAATAGGAGCGTCGTACATTGAACAAACGTGATAGAATTACCCTGAATTCTTATATTAACCGTAATATAAAATTATCTAATCGGGTCTCTGTTTGCCTTATCCTAGAAGTTTAATAGTGCACATTGCTCGCCATTTCATGCGCTTTGAGATGGCGCATAGCCCAATACGCTATCTGAAATTGGAGCGACGTAAATTGAACAAATGTGACAGCATTTTGCTGACATCTTAAATTAACCATAATATAAAATGATCTAATCGGGTCTCTGTTTGCCCTACCCTACAAGTTTAGCAGTGCATTTTACTCGCCATTTCATGCGCATTGAGATGCCGCTTAGCCCAATAAGCTATCTGAAATAGGAGCGACGTAAATTGAACAAATGTGATAGAATTTTTCTGAATTCTTAAATAAACCATAATATGAAATGATCTAATCGGGTCTCTGTTTGCCCTACCCTAGAAGTTTAACAGTGCATTTTACTCGCCATTTGATGCGCTTTGAGATGCCGCTTAGCCCAATACGCTATCTGAAATAGGAGCGTCGTACATTGAACAAACGTGATAGAATTACCCTGAATTCTTATATTAACCGTAATATAAAATTATCTAATCGGGTCTCTGTTTGCCTTATCCTAGAAGTTTAATAGTGCACATTGCTCGCCATTTCATGCGCTTTGAGATGGCGCTTAGCCCAATACGCTATCTGAAATAGGAGCGACGTAAATTGAACAAATGTGATAGAATTTCGCTGAATTATTATAATAATCTTAATGTAAAATGATCTAATCGGGTCTTTGTTCGCCCAACCCCAGAAGTTTAATAGTGCATTTCACTCGTCATTTCATGCGCTTTGAGGTGCCGCTTAGCCCAATACGCTGTCTGAAATAGGAGCAACGTAAATTGAACAAATGTGATAGAATTTCGCTGAATTCTTATATTAACCAAAATATAAAATGATCTAATCGGGACTCTGATTGCCCTTACATAGAAGTTTAGTAGTGCATTTTACTCGCCCTTCCACGCGCTTTAAGATGCCGCCTAGCCCACTATGCTATCTGAAATAGGAGCGACGTAAGTTGAACAAATGTGATAGAATTACGCTGAATTCTTATATTAACCGTAATATAAAATGATCTAATCGGCTCTCTGATTGCCCTACCCTAGAAGTTTAACAGTGCATTTTACTCGCCACTTCATGCGGTTTGAGATGCCGCTTAGCCCAATACGCTATCTGAAATAGGAGCGACGTAAATTGAAAAACGTGATAGAATTTCCCTGAATTCTTATATTAACCTTAATGTAAAATGATCTAATCGGTTCTCTGTTCTCCCTACCCTAGAAGTTTAATAGTGCCTTTCACTCGTCATTTCATGCGCTTTGAGATGCCGCTTAGCCCAATACGCTATCTGAAATAGGAGCGACGTAAATTGAACAATTGTGATAGAATTTCGCTGAATTCTTATATTAACCAAAATATAAAATGATCTAGTCGGGTCTCTGATTGCCCTATCATAGAAGTTTAATAGTGCATTTTGCTCGCCATTTCATGCGCTTTGAGATGCCGCTTAGCCCAATACGCTATCTGAAATAGGAGCGACGTAAATTGAACAAATGTGAGAGAATTACGCTGAATCCTTATATTAACCGTAATATAAAATTATCTAATCGGGTCTCTGTTTGCCCTACCCTAGAAGTTTAATAGTGCACTTTGCTCGCCATTTCATGCGTTTGAGATGGCGCTTAGCCCAATACGCTATCTGAAATAGGAGCGACGTAAATTGAACAAATGTGATAGAATTTCCCTGAATTCTTATATACACCTTAATGTAAAATGATCTAATCGGGTCTTCGTTCGCCCTACCCTAGAAGTTTAATAGTGCATTTCACTCGCCATTTCCTGCGCTTTCAGATGCCGCTTAGCCCAATAAGCTATCTGAAATAGGAGCGACGTAAATTGAACAAATATGATAGAGTTTCGCTGAATTATTAAATTAACCATAATATAAAATCATCTTATCGGGTCTCTGTTTGCCCTACCCTAGGAGTTTAATAGTGCATTTTACTCGCCATTTCTTGCGCTTTAAGATGCCGCCGAGCCCAGTACGCTATCTGACGTAGGAGCGACGTAAGTTGAACAAATGTGATAGAATTACGCTGCATTCTTATATTAACCGTAATATAAAATGATCTAATCGGGTCTCTGTTTGCCTTATCCTAGAAGTTTAATAGTGTATTTCACTCGTCATTTCATGCGCTTTGAGATGCCTCTTAGCCCAGTACGCTATCTGAAATAGGAGCGACGTAAGTTTAACAAATGTGATAGAATTACGCTCAATTATTATATTAACCGTAATATAAAATTATCTAATCGGGTCTCTGTTTGCCCTACCCTAGAAGTTTAATAGTGCACTTTGCTCGCCATTTCATGCGCTTTGAGATGGCGCTTAGCCCAATACGCTATCTGAAATAGGAGCGACGTAAATTGAACAAATGTGATAGAATTTCCCTGAATTCTTATATACACCTTAATGTAAAATGATCTAATCGGGTCTTTGTTCGCCCTACCCTAGAAGTTTAATAGGGCATTTCACTCGCCATTTCATGCGCTTTGAGATGCCGCTTAGCCCAATAAGCTATCTGAAATAGAAGCGACGTAAGTTGAACAAATGTGATAGAGTTTCGCTGAATTCTTATAATAACCAAAATATAAAGTGATCTAATCGGGTCTCTGATTGCCCTATCATAGAAGTGTAACAGTGCATTTTACTCGCCCTTCCACGCGCTTTAAGATGCCGCCTAGCCCAGTACGCTATCTGAAATAGGAGCGACGTAAGTTGAACAAATGTGATAGAATTACGCTGAATTCTTATATTAACCGTAATATAAAATGATCTAATCGGGTCTCTGTTAGCCTTACCCTAGAAGTTTAATAGTGCATTTTACTCGCCATTTCATGCGCTTTGAGATGCCGCTTAGCCCAACACGCAATCTGAAATAGGAGCGACGTAAATTGAACAAATGTGATAGAATTTCCCTGAATTCTTATATACACCTTAATGTAAAATGATCTAATCGGGTCTTTGTTCGCCCTACCCTAGAAGTTTAATAGTGCATTTTACTCGCCATTTCATGCGCTTTGAGATGCCGCTTAGCCCAATACGCTATCTGCAATAGGAGCGACGTCCATTGAACAAATGTGATAGAATTTTGCTGAATTCTTAAATTAACCATAATATCAAATGATCTAATCGGGTCTCTGTTTGCCCTATCATAGATGTTTAATAGTGCATTTCACTCGTCATTTCATGCGCTTTGAGATGCCGCCTAGCCCAGTACGCTATCTGAAATAGGAGCGACGTAAGTTTAACAAATGTGATAGAATTACGCTCAATTATTATATTAATCGTAATATAAAATTATCTAATCGGGTCTCTGTTTGCCCTACCCTAGAAGTTTAATAGTGCACTTTGCTCGCCATTTCATGCGTTTGAGATGGCGCTTAGCCCAATACGCTATCTGAAATAGGAGCGACGTAAATTGAACAAATGTGATAGAATTTCCCTGAATTCTTATATACACCTTAATGTAAAATGATCTAATCGGGTCTTTGTTCGCCCTACCCTAGAAGTTTAATAGTGCATTTCACTCGCCATTTCCTGCGCTTTCAGATGCCGCTTAGCCCAATAAGCTATCTGAAATAGAAGCGACGTAAGTTGAACAAATGTGATAGAATTTCGCTGAATTCTTATAATAACCAAAATATAACGTGATGTAATCGGGTCTCTGATTGCCCTATCATAGAAGTTTAACAGTGCATTTTACTCGCCATTCCTCGCGCTTTGAGATGCCGCCTAGCCCAATACGCTATCTGAAATATCAGCGACGTAAATTGAACAAATGTGAGAGAATCTCGCTGAATACTTATATTAACCTTAATGTAAAATGATCTAATCGGGTCTCTGTTCGCCCTACCATAGAAGTTTTAATAGTGCATTTCACTCGCTATTTCATGCGCTTTGAGATGCTGCTTAGCCCAATACGCTATCTGAAATAGGAGCGACGTAAATAGAACAATTGTGATAGAATTTCGCTGAATTCTTATATTATCCAAAATATAAAATGATCTAATCGGGTCTCTGATTGCCCTACCCAAGAAGTTTAACAGCGCATTTTAATCGCCATTTCATGCGCTTTGAGATGCAGCTTAGCCAAATACGCTATCTGAAATAGGAGCGACGTAAATTGAACGAATGTGATAGAGTTTCCCTGAATTCCTAAATTAACCGTAATATAATATGATCTAATCGGGTCTCTGTTTGCCCTACCCTATAAGTTTAATAGTGCATTTTACTCGCTATTTCATGCGCTATGAGATGCCGCTTAGCCCACTACGCTATCTGAAATAGGAGCGACGTAAATTGAACAAATGTGACAGAATTTCCCTGAAATCTTATATTAAACAAAATATAAAATGATCTAAACGGGACTCTGATTGCCCTATCATAGAAGTTTAGTAGTGCATTTTACTCGCCCTTCCACGTGCTTTAAGATGCCGCCTAGCCCAGTACACTATCTGAAATAGGAGCGACGTATGTTGAACAAATGTGATAGAATTACGCTGAATTCTTATATTAACCGTAATATAAAATGATCTAATCGGGTCTCTGTTCGCCCTACCCTAGAAGATTACTAGTGCATTTCACTCGTCATTTCATGCGCTTTGAGATGCCGCTTAGCCCAATACGCTATCTGCAATAGGAGCGACGTAAATTGAACAAATGTGATAGAATTCGGCTGAATTCTTAAATTAACCATAATATAAAATGATCTAATCGGGTCTCTGTTTGCCCCACCCTAGAAGTTTAACAGTGCATTTTACTCGCCATTTCATGCGCTTTGAGATGCCTCTTAGCCCAATACGCTATCTGAAATAGGAGCGACGTAAATAGAACAATTGTGATAGAATTTCGCTGAATTCCCATATTAACCAAAATATAAAATGATCTAATCGGGTCTCTGATTGCCCTATCATAGAAGTTTAATAGTGCATTTTACTCGACAATCCACGCGCTTTAAGATTCCGCCTAGCCCAGTACGCTATCTGAAATAGGAGAGACGTAAGTTGAACAAATGTGATAGAATTTGGCTGAATTCTTAAATTAACCATAATATAAAATGATCTAATCGGGTCTCTGTTCGCCCTACCCTAGAAGTCTAATAGTGCATTTCACTCGCCATTTCATGGGCTTTGAGATGCCGCTTAGCCCAATACGCTATCTGAAATAGGAGCGACGTAAATAGAACAATTGTGATAGAATTTCCCTGAAATCTTATATTAAACAAAATATAAAATGATCTAAACGGGACTCTGATTGCCCTATCATAGAAGTTTAGTAGTGCATTTTACTCGCCATTCCACGCGCTTTAAGATGCCGCCTAGCCCAGTACGCTATCTGAAATAGGAGCGACGTAAGTTGAACAAATGTGATAGAATTACGCTGACTTCTTATATAAACCGTAATATAAAATGATCTAATCGGGTCTCTGTTTGCCCTACCCTAGAAGTTTAGTAGTGCATTTTACTCGCCATTTCTTGCGCTTTGAGATGCCGCTTAGCCCAATACGATATCTGAAATATCAGCGACGTAAATTGAACAAATGTGATAGAATTACGCTGAATTCTTATATTAACCGTAATATAAAATGATCTAATCGGGTCTCTGTTTGCCTTACCCTTGAAGTTTAATAGTGCATTTTACTCGCCATTTCATGCGCTTTGAGATGCCGCTTAGCCCAACACGCAATCTGAAATAGGAGCGACGTAAATTGAACAAATGTGATAGAATTTCCCTGAATTCTTATATACACCTTAATGTAAAATGATCTAATCGGGTCTTTGTTCGCCCTACCCTAGAAGTTTAATAGTGCATTTTACTCGCCATTTCATGCGCTTTGAGATGCCGCTTAGCCCAATACGATATCTGAAATAGGAGCGATGTAAATTGAACAAATGTGAAAGAATTTTGCTGAATTCTAAAATTAACCATAATATAATATGATCTAATCGGGTCTCTGTTTGCCCTACCCTATAAGTTTAGTACTGCATTTTACTCGCCCTTCCACGCGCTTTAAGATGCCGCCTAGCCCAGTACGCTATCTGAAATAGGAGCGACGTAAGTTGAACAAATGTGATAGAATTACGCTGAATTCTTATATTAACCGTAATATAAAATGATGTAATCGGGTCTCTGTTTGCCCTACCCTAGAAGTTTAATAGTGCATTTTACTCGCCATTTCTTGCGCTTTAAGATGCCGCCGAGCCCAGTACGCTATCTGATATAGGAGCGACGTAAGTTGAACAAATGTGATAGAATTACGCTGAATTCTTATATTAACCGTAATATAAAATGATCTAATCGGGTCTCTGTTTGCCCTACCCTACAACTTTAGCAGTGCATTTTACTCGCCATTTCATGCGCTTTGAGATGCCGCTTAGCCCAATACGCTATCTGAAATAGGAGCGACGTAAATTGAACAAATGTGATAGAATTTGGCTGAATTCTTAAATTAACCATAATATAAAATGATCTAATCGGGTCTCTGTTTGCCCTACCCTAGAAGTTTAATAGTGCATTTTACTCGCCATTTCATGCGCTTTGAGATGGCGCTTAGCCCAATACGCTATCTGAAATAGGAGCGACGTAAATTGAACAAATGTGATAGAATTTGGCTGAATTCTTAAATTAACCATAATATAAAATGATCTAATCGGGTCTCTGTTTGCCTTACCCTAGAAGTTTATTAGTGCATTTTACTCGCCATCTCATGCGATTAGAGATGCCGCTTAGGCCAATACGCTATCTGAAATAGGAGCGACGTAAATTGAACAAATGTGATAGAATTTTTCTGAATTCATAAATAAACCATAATATGAAATGATCTAATCGGGTCTCCGTTTGCCCTTCCCTAGAAGTTTAACAGTGCATTTTACTCGCCATTTCATGCGCGTTGAGATGCCGCTTAGCCCAATACGCTATCTGAAATAGGAGCGACGTAAATTGAACAAATGTGACAGAATTTTTCTGAATTCTTAAATAAACCATAATATGAAATTATCTAATCGGGTCTCTGTTTGCCCTACCCTAGATGTTTAAAAGTGCATTTTACTCGCCATTTCATGGGCTTTGAGATGCCGCTTAGCCCAATACGCTATCTGAAATAGGAGCGACGTAAATTGAACAAATGTGATAGAATTTCCCTGAATACTTATATTAACCTTAATGTAAAATGATCTAATCGGGTCTCTGTTCGCCCTACCCTAGAAGTTTAAGAGTGCCTTTCACTCGTCATTTCATGCGCTTTGAGATGCCGCTTAGCCCAATACGCTATCTGAAATAGGAGTGACGTAAATTGAACAATTGTGATAGAATTTCGCTGAATTCTTATATTAACCAAAATATAAAATGATCTAGTCGGGTCTCTGATTGCCCTATCATAGAAGTTTAATAGTGCATTTTGATCGCCATTCCACGCGCTTTAAGATGCCGCCTAACCCAGTACGCTATCTGAAATTGGAGCGACGTAAATTGAACAAATGTGACAGAATTTTGCTGACATCTTAAATTAACTATAATATAAAATGATCTAGTCGGGTCTCTGTTTGCCCTACCCTACAAGTTTAGCAGTGCATTTTACTCGCCATTTCATGCGCTTTGAGATGCCGCTTAGCCCAATACGCTATCTGAAATAGGAGCGACGTAAATTGAACAAATGTGATAGAATTTTGCTGAATTCGTAAATTAACCATAATATAATATGATCAAATCGGGTCTCTGTTTGCCCTACCCTATAAGTTTAATAGTGCATTTTACTCGCCATTTCATGCGCTTTGAGATGCCGCTTAGCCCAATACGCTATCTGAAATAGGAGCGACGTAAATTGAACAAATGTGATAGAATTTCCCTGAATACTTATATTAACCTTAATGTAAAATGATCTGATCGGGTCTCTGATAGCCCTATCATAGAAGTTTAATAGTGCATTTTACTCGCCATTCCACGCGCTTTAAGATGCCGCCTAGCCCAGTACGCTATCTGAAATAGGAGCGACGTAAGTTGAACAAATGTGATAGAATTACGCTGAATTCTTATATTAACCGTAATATAAAATGATCTAATCGGGTCTCTGTTTGCCTTATCCTAGAAGTTTAATAGTGCATTTCACTCGTCATTTCATGCGCTTTGAGATGCCGCCTAGCCCAGTACGCTATCTGAAATAGGAGCGACGTAAGTTGAACAAATGTGATAGAATTACGCTCAATTATTATATTAACCGTAATATAAAATTATCTAATCGGGTCTCTGTTTGCCCTACCCTAGAAGTTTAATAGTGCACTTTGCTCGCCATTTCATGCGCTTTGAGATGGCGCTTAGCCCAATACGCTATCTGAAATAGGAGCGACGTAAATTGAACAAATGTGATAGAATTTCCCTGAATTCTTATATACACCTTAATGTAAAATGATCTAATCGGGTCTTTGTTCGCCCTACCCTAGAAGTTTAATAGTGCATTTCACTCGCCATTTCATGCACTTTGAGATGCCGCTTAGCCCAATAAGCTATCCGAAATAGAAGCGACGTAAGTTGAACAAATGTGATAGAATTTCGCTGAATTCTTATAATAACCAAAATATAACGTGATCTAATCGGGTCTCTGATTGCCCTACCATAGAAGTTTAACAGTGCATTTTACTCGCCATTCCTCGCGCTTTGAGATGCCGCTTAGCCGAATACGCTATCTGAAATATCAGCGACGTAAATTGAACAAATGTGATAGAATTACGCTGAATTCTTATATTAACCGTAATATAAAATGATCTAATCGGCTCTCTGATTGCCCTACCCTAGAAGTTTAACAGTGCATTTTACTCGCCACTTCATGCGGTTTGAGATGCCGCTTAGCCCAATACGCTATCTGAAATAGGAGCGACGTAAATTGAAAAACGTGATAGAATTTCGCTGAATTCTTATATTAACCTTAATGTAAAATGATCTAATCGGTTCTCTGTTCTCCCTACCCTAGAAGTTTAATAGTGCCTTTCACTCGTCATTTCATGCGCTTTGAGATGCCGCTTAGCCCAATACGCTATCTTAAATAGGAGCGACGTAAATTGAACAATTGTGATAGAATTTCGCTGAATTCTTATATTAACCAAAATATAAAATGATCTAGTCGGGTCTCTGATTGCCCTATCATAGAAGTTTAATAGTGCATTTTGCTCGCCATTCCACGCGCTTTAAGATGCTGCCCAGCCCAGGACGCTATCTGAAATTGGAGCGACGTAAATTGAACAAATGTGACAGCATTTTGCTGACATCTAAAATTAACCATAATATAAAATGATCTAATCGGGTCTCTGTTTGCCCTACCCTACAAGTTTAGCAGTGCATTTTACTCGCCATTTTATGCGCATTGAGATGCCGCTTAGCCCAATAAGCTATCTGAAATAGGAGCGACGTAAATTGAACAAATGTGATAGAATTTTTCTGAATTCTTAAATAAACCATAATATGAAATGATCTAATCGGGTCTCTGTTTGCCCTACCCTAGAAGTTTAACAGTGCATTTCACTCGCCATTTGATGCGCTTTGAGATGCCGCTCAGCCCAATACGCTATCTGAAATAGGAGCGTCGTACATTGAACAAACGTGATAGAATTACCCTGAATTCTTATATTAACCGTAATATAAAATTATCTAATCGGGTCTCTGTTTGCCTTATCCTAGAAGTTTAATAGTGCACATTGCTCGCCATTTCATGCGCTTTGAGATGGCGCATAGCCCAATACGCTATCTGAAATTGGAGCGACGTAAATTGAACAAATGTGACAGCATTTTGCTGACATCTTAAATTAACCATAATATAAAATGATCTAATCGGGTCTCTGTTTGCCCTACCCTACAAGTTTAGCAGTGCATTTTACTCGCCATTTCATGCGCATTGAGATGCCGCTTAGCCCAATAAGCTATCTGAAATAGGAGCGACGTAAATTGAACAAATGTGATAGAATTTTTCTGAATTCTTAAATAAACCATAATATGAAATGATCTAATCGGGTCTCTGTTTGCCCTACCCTAGAAGTTTAACAGTGCATTTTACTCGCCATTTGATGCGCTTTGAGATGCCGCTTAGCCCAATACGCTATCTGAAATAGGAGCGTCGTACATTGAACAAACGTGATAGAATTACCCTGAATTCTTATATTAACCGTAATATAAAATTATCTAATCGGGTCTCTGTTTGCCTTATCCTAGAAGTTTAATAGTGCACATTGCTCGCCATTTCATGCGCTTTGAGATGGCGCTTAGCCCAATACGCTATCTGAAATAGGAGCGACGTAAATTGAACAAATGTGATAGAATTTCGCTGAATTATTATAATAATCTTAATGTAAAATGATCTAATCGGGTCTTTGTTCGCCCAACCCCAGAAGTTTAATAGTGCATTTCACTCGTCATTTCATGCGCTTTGAGGTGCCGCTTAGCCCAATACGCTGTCTGAAATAGGAGCAACGTAAATTGAACAAATGTGATAGAATTTCGCTGAATTCTTATATTAACCAAAATATAAAATGATCTAATCGGGACTCTGATTGCCCTTACATAGAAGTTTAGTAGTGCATTTTACTCGCCCTTCCACGCGCTTTAAGATGCCGCCTAGCCCACTATGCTATCTGAAATAGGAGCGACGTAAGTTGAACAAATGTGATAGAATTACGCTGAATTCTTATATTAACCGTAATATAAAATGATCTAATCGGCTCTCTGATTGCCCTACCCTAGAAGTTTAACAGTGCATTTTACTCGCCACTTCATGCGGTTTGAGATGCCGCTTAGCCCAATACGCTATCTGAAATAGGAGCGACGTAAATTGAAAAACGTGATAGAATTTCCCTGAATTCTTATATTAACCTTAATGTAAAATGATCTAATCGGTTCTCTGTTCTCCCTACCCTAGAAGTTTAATAGTGCCTTTCACTCGTCATTTCATGCGCTTTGAGATGCCGCTTAGCCCAATACGCTATCTGAAATAGGAGCGACGTAAATTGAACAATTGTGATAGAATTTCGCTGAATTCTTATATTAACCAAAATATAAAATGATCTAGTCGGGTCTCTGATTGCCCTATCATAGAAGTTTAATAGTGCATTTTGCTCGCCATTTCATGCGCTTTGAGATGCCGCTTAGCCCAATACGCTATCTGAAATAGGAGCGACGTAAATTGAACAAATGTGAGAGAATTACGCTGAATCCTTATATTAACCGTGTTATAAAATGATCTAATCGGGTCTCTGTTTGCCCTACCCTACAAGTTTAGCAGTGCATTTTACTCGCCACTTCATGCGCTTTGAGATGCCGCTTAGCCCAATACGCTATCTGAAATAGGAGCGACGTAAATTGAACAAATGTGATAAAATTTCCCTGAATTCTTATATTAACCTTAATGTAAAATGATCTAATCGGGTCTCTGTTCGCCCTACCCTAGAAGTTTAATACTGCATTTCACTCGTCATTTCATGCGCTTTGAGTTGCCGCTTAGCCCAATACGATATCTGAAATAGGAGCGATGTAAATTGAACAAATGTAATAGAATTTTGCTGAACTCTTAAATTAACCATAATATAAAATGATCTTATCGGGTCTCCGTTTGCATTACCCTAGAAGTTTAACAGTGCATTTTACTCGCCATTTCTTGCGCTTTGAGATGCCGCTTAGCCCAATACGCTATCTGAAATATCAGCGACGTAAGTTGAACAAATGTGATAGAATTACGCTGAATTCTTATATTAAACGTAATATAAAATGATCTAATCGGGTCTCTGTTTGCCTTATCCTAGAAGTTTAATAGTGCATTTTACTCGCCATTTCATGCGCATTGAGATGCCGCTTACCCCAATACGCTATCTGAAATAGGAGCGACGTAAATTGAACAAATATGATAGAATTACTCTAAATTCTTATATTAACCGTAATATAAAATGATCAAATCGGGTCTCTGTTTGCCTTATCCTAGAAGTTTAATAGTGCATTTCACTCGTCATTTCATGCGCTTTGAGATGCCTCTTAGCCCAATAAGCTATCTGAAAGAGGAGCGACGTAACTTGAACGAACGTGATAGAATTTCCCTGAATTCTTATATTAACCTTAATGTAAAATAATCTAATCGGTTCTCTGTTCGCCCTACCCTAGAAGTTTAACAGTGCATTTTACTCGCCATTTCATGCGCTTTGAGATGCCGCTTAGCCCAATACGCTATCTGAAAGAGGAGCGACGTAACTTGAACGAACGTGATAGAATTTCCCTGAATTCTTATATTAACCTTAATGTAAAATAATCTAATCGGTTCTCTGTTCGCCCTACCCTAGAAGTTTAATAGTGCCTTTCACCCGTCATTTCATGCGCTTTGAGATGCCGCTTCGCCCAATACGCTATCTGAAATAGGAGCAACGTAAATTGAACAAATGTGATAGAATTTCGCTGAATTCTTATATTAACCAAAATATAAAATGATCTAATCGGGACTCTGATTGCCCTATCATAAAAGTTTAGTAGTGCATTTTACTCGCCCTTCCACGCGCTTTAAGATGCCGCCTAGCCCACTATGCTATCTGAAATAGGAGCGACGTAAGTTGAACAAATGTGATAGAATTACGCTGAATTCTTATATTAACCGTAATATAAAATGATCTAATCGGCTCTCTGATTGCCCTACCCTAGAAGTTTAACAGTGCATTTTACTCGCCACTTCATGCGGTTTGAGATGCCGCTTAGCCCAATACGCTATCTGAAATAGGAGCGACGTAAATTGAAAAACGTGATAGAATTTCCCTGAATTCTTATATTAACCTTAATGTAAAATGATCTAATCGGTTCTCTGTTCTCCCTACCCTAGAAGTTTAATAGTGCCTTTCACTCGTCATTTCATGCGCTTTGAGATGCCGCTTAGCCCAATACGCTATCTGAAATAGGAGCGACGTAAATTGAACAATTGTGATAGAATTTCGCTGAATTCTTATATTAACCAAAATATAAAATGATCTAGTCGGGTCTCTGATTGCCCTATCATAGAAGTTTAATAGTGCATTTTGCTCGCCATTCCACGCGCTTTAAGATGCTGCCCAGCCCAGTACGCTATCTGAAATTGGAGCGACGTAAATTGAACAAATGTGACAGCATTTTGCTGACATCTTAAATTAACCATAATATAAAATGATCTAATCGGGTCTCTGTTTGCCCTACCCTACAAGTTTAGCAGTGCATTTTACTCGCCATTTCATGCGCATTGAGATGCCGCTTAGCCCAATAAGCTATCTGAAATAGGAGCGACGTTAATTGAACAAATGTGATAGAATTTTTCTGAATTCTTAAATAAACCATAATATGAAATGATCTAATCGGGTCTCTGTTTGCCCTACCCTAGAAGTTTAACAGTGCATTTTACTCGCCATTTGATGCGCTTTGAGATGCCGCTTAGCCCAATACGCTATCTGAAATAGGAGCGTCGTACATTGAACAAACGTGATAGAATTACCCTGAATTCTTATATTAACCGTAATATAAAATTATCTAATCGGGTCTCTGTTTGCCTTATCCTAGAAGTTTAATAGTGCACATTGCTCGCCATTTCATGCGCTTTGAGATGGCGCTTAGCCCAATACGCTATCTGAAATAGGAGCGACGTAAATTGAACAAATGTGATAGAATTTCGCTGAATTATTATAATAATCTTAATGTAAAATGATCTAATCGGGTCTTTGTTCGCCCAACCCTAGAAGTTTAATAGTGCATTTCACTCGTCATTTCATGCGCTTTGAGGTGCCGCTTAGCCCAATACGCTGTCTGAAATAGGAGCAACGTAAATTGAACAAATGTGATAGAATTTCGCTGAATTCTTATATTAACCAAAATATAAAATGATCTAATCGGGACTCTGATTGCCCTATCATAGAAGTTTAGTAGTGCATTTTACTCGCCCTTCCACGCGCTTTAAGATGCCGCCTAGCCCAGTACGCTATCTGAAATAGGAGCGACGTAAGTTGAACAAATGTGATAGAATTACGCTGAATTCTTAAATTAACCATAATATGAAATGATCTAATCGGGTCTCTGTTTGCCCTACCCTAGAAGTTTAATGGTGCATTTTACTCGCCATTTCATGCGCTTTGAGATGCCGCTTAGCCCAATACGCTATCTGAAATAGGAGCGACGTAAATTGAACAAATGTGAGAGAATTACGCTGAATTCTTATATTAACCGTATTATAAAATGATCTAATCGGGTCTCTGTTTGCCCTACCCTACAAGATTAGCAGTGCATTTTACTCGCCACTTCATGCGCTTTGAGATGCCGCTTAGCCCAATACGCTATCTGAAATAGGAGCGACGTAAATTGAACAAATGTGATAAAATTTCCCTGAATTCTTATATTAACCTTAATGTAAAATGATCTAATCGGGTCTCTGTTCGCCCTACCCTAGAAGTTTAATACTGCATTTCACTCGTCATTTCATGCGCTTCGAGTTGCCGCTTAGCCCAATACGATATCTGAAATAGGAGCGATGTAAATTGAACAAATGTAATAGAATTTTGCTGAACTCTTAAATTAACCGTAATATAAAATGATCTTATCGGGTCTCCGTTTGCCCTACCCTAGAAGTTTAACAGTGCATTTTACTCGCCATTTCTTGCGCTTTGAGATGCCGCTTAGCCCAATACGCTATCTGAAATATCAGCGACGTAAGTTGAACAAATGTGATAGAATTACGCTGAATTCTTATATTAAACGTAATATAAAATGATCTAATCGGGTCTCTGTTTGCCTTATCCTAGAAGTTTAATAGTGCATTTTACTCGCCATTTCATGCGCATTGAGATGCCGCTTAGCCCAATACGCTATCTGAAATAGGAGCGACGTAAATTGAACAAATATGATAGAATTACTCTAAATTCTTATATTAACCGTAATATAAAATGATCAAATCGGGTCTCTGTTTGCCTTATCCTAGAAGTTTAATAGTGCATTTCACTCGTCATTTCATGCGCTTTGAGATGCCTCTTAGCCCAATAAGCTATCTGAAATAGGAGCGACGTAAATTGAACAAATGTGATAGAATTTTTCTGAATTCTTAAATAAACCATAATATGAAATGATCTAATCGGGTCACTGTTTGCCCTACCCTAGAAGTTTAACAGTGCATTTTACTCGCCATTTCATGCGCTTTGAGATGCCGCTTAGCCCAATAAGCTATCTGAAATAGGAGCGACGTAAATTGAACAAATGTGATAGAATTTCGCTGAATTCTTATATTAACCTTAATGTAAAATGATCTAATCAGGTCTCTGTTCGCCCTACCCTAGAAGTTTAATACTGCATTTCACTCGTCATTTCATGCGCTTTGAGATGCCGCTTCGCCCAATACGCTATCTGAAATAGGAGTGACGTAAATAGAACAGTTGTGATAGAATTTCGCTGAATTCTTATATTAACCAAAATATAAAATGATCTAGTCTGGTCTCTGATTGCCCTATCAGAAGTTTAATAGTGCATTTCACTCGCCATTTCATGCTCTTTGAGATGCCGCTCAGCCCAATACGCTATCTGAAATAGGAGCGACGTAAATAGAACAATTGTGATAGAATTTCGCTGAATTCTTATATTAACCAAAATATAAAGTGATCTAGTCGGGTCTCTGATTGCCCTATCATAGAAGTTTAATAGTGCATTTTGATCGCCATTCCACGCGCTTTAAGATGCCGCCTAGCCCAGTACGCTAGCTGAAATAGGAACGACGTAAATTGAAAAAATGTGATAGAATTACGCTGCATTTTTAAATTAACGATAATATAAAATGATCTAATCGGGTCTCTGGTTGCCCTACCCTAGAAGTTTAATAGTGCATTTTACTCGCCATTTCTTGCGCTTTGAGATGCCGCTTAGCCCAATACGCTATCTAAAATATCAGCGACGTAAATTGAACAAATGTGAGAGAATCTCGCTGAATACTTATATTAACTTTAATGTAAAATGATCTAATCGGGTCTCTGTTCGCCCTACCATAGAAGTTTAATAGTGCATTTCACTCGCCATTTCATGCGCTTTGAGATGCCGCTTAGCCCAATACGCTATCTGAAATAGGAGCGACGTAAATAGAACAATTGTGATAGAATTTCGCTGAATTCTTATATTAACCAAAATATAAAATGATCTAATCGGGTCTCTGATTGCCCTATCAAAGAAGTTTAATAGTGCATTTTACTCGCCAATCCACGCGCTTTACGATTCCGCCTAGCCCAGTACGCTATCTGAAATAGGAGCGACGTAAATTGAACAAATGTGATAGAATTTTTCTGAATTCCTAAATAAACCATAATATGAAATGATCTAATCGTGTCTCTGTTTGCCCTACCCTAGATGTTTAACAGTGCATTTTACTCGCCATTTCATGCGCTTTGAGATGCCGCTTAGCCCAATACGCTATCTGAAATAGGAGCGACGTAAATTGAACAAATGTGATAGAATTTCCCTGAATACTTATATTAACCTTAATGTAAAATGATCTAATCGGGTCTCTGTTTGCCCTACCCTAGAAGTGTAATAGTGCATTTCACTCGCCATTTCATGCGCTTTGAGATGCCGCTTAGCCCAATACGCTATCTGAAATAGGAGCGACGTAAATAGAACAATTGTGATAGAATTTCGCTGAATTCTTATATTAACCAAAATATAAAATGATCTAGTCGGGTCTCTGATTGCCCTATCATAGAAGTTTAATAGTGCATTTTGATCGCCATTCCACGCGCTTTAAGATGCCGCCTAGCCCAGTACGCTATCTGAAATAGGAGCGACGTAAGTTGAACAAATGTGATAGAATTTGGCTGAATTCTTATATTAACCGTAATATAAAATGATCTAATCGGGTCTCTGTTTGCCCTACCCTACAAGTTTAGCAGTGCATTTTACTCGCCATTTCATGCGCTTTGAGATGCCGCTTAGCCCAATACGCTATCTGAAATAGGAGCGACGTAAATTGAACAAATGTGATAGAATTTCCCTGAATTCTTATATTAACCAAAATATAAAATGATCTAATCGGGTTTCTGATTGCCATATCATAGAAGTTTAATAGTGCATTTTACTCGCCAATCCACGCGCTTTAAGATTCCGCCTAGCCCAGTACGCTATCTGAAATAGGAGCGACGTAAATTGAACAAATGTGATAGAATTTGGCTGAATTCTTAAATTAACCATAATATAAAATGATCTAATCGGGTCTCTGTTTGCCCTACCCTAGAAGTTTAAAAGTGCATTTTACTCGCCATTTCATGCGCTTTGAGATGGCGCTTAGCCCAATACGCTATCTGAAATAGGAGCGACGTAAATTGAACAAATGTGATAGAATTTGGCTGAATTCTTAAATTAACCATACTATAAAATGATCTAATCGGGTCTCTGTTTGCCTTACCCTAGAAGTTTCATAGTGCATTTTACTCGCCATTTCATGCGATTAGAGATGCCGCTTAGGCCAATACGCTATCTGAAATAGGAGCGACGTAAATTGAACAAATGTGATAGAATTTGGCTGAATTCTTAAATTAACCATAATATAAAATGATCTAATCGGGTCTCCGTTTGCCCTACCCTAGAAGTTTAACAGCGCATTTTAATCGCCATTTCTTGCGCTTTGAGATGCAGCTTAGCCCAATACGCTATCTGAAATAGGAGCGACGTAAATTGAACAAATGTGATAGAATTTTTCTGAATTCTTAAATAAACCATAATATGAAATGTTCTAATCGGGTCTCTGTTTGCCCTACCCTAGATGTTTAACAGTGCATTTTACTCGCCATTTCATGCGCTTCGAGATGCCGCTTAGCCCAATACGCTATCTGAAATAGGAGCGACGTATATTGAACAAATATGATAGAGTTTCGCTGAATTCTTAAATTAACCATAATATAAAATGATCTTATCGGGTCTCTGTTTGCCCTACCCTAGAAGTTTAATAGTGCATTTTACTCGCCATTTCTTGCGCTTTGAGATGCCGCTTAGCCCAATACGATATCTGAAATATCAGCGACGTAAATTGAACAAATGTGATAGAATTACGCTGAGATCTTATATTAACCGTAATATAAAATGATCTAATCGGGTCTCTGTTTACCTTACCCTAGAAGTTTAATAGTGCATTTTACTCGCCATTTCATGCGCTTTGAGATGCCGCTTAGCCCAATACGCTATCTGAAATAGGAGCGACGTAAATTGAACAAATGTGATAGAATTTCCCTGAATTCTTATATACACCTTAATGTAAAATGATCTAATCGGGTCTTTGTTCGCCCTACCCTAGAAGTTTAATTGTGCATTTCACTCGCCATTTCATGCGCTTTGAGATGCCGCTTAGCCCAATAAGCTATCTGAAATAGGAGCGACGTAAATTGAACAAATGTGATAGAATTTCGCTGAATTCTTATAATAACCAAAATATAAAGTGATCTAATCGGGTCTCTGATTGCCCTACCATAGAAGTTTAACAGAGCATTTTACTCGCCCTTCCACGCGCTTTAAGATGCCGCCTAGCCCTGTACGCTACCTGAAATAGGAGCGACGTAAGTTGAACAAATGTGATAGAATTACGCTGAATTCTTATATTAACCGTAATATAAAATGATCTAATCGAGTCTCTGTTTGCCTTACCCTTGAAGTTTAATAGTGCATTTTACTCGCCATTTCATGCGCTTTGAGATGCCGCTTAGCCCAACACGCAATCTGAAATAGGAGCGACGTAAATTGAACAAATGTGATAGAATTTCCCTGAATTCTTATATACACCTTAATGTAAAATGATCTAATCGGGTCTTAGTTCGCCCTACCCTAGAAGTTTAATAGTGCATTTTACTCGCCATTTCATGCGCTTTGAGATGCCGCTTAGCCCAATACCATATCTGAAATAGGAGCGATGTAAATTGAACAAATGTGAAAGAATTTTGCTGAATTCTAAAATTAACCATAATATAATATGATCTAATCGGGTCTCTGTTTGCCCTACCCTATAAGTTTAGTACTGCATTTTACTCGCCCTTCCACGCGCTTTAAGATGCCGCCTAGCCCAGTACGCTATCTGAAATAGGAGCGACGTAAGTTGAACAAATGTGATAGAATTACGCTGAATTCTTATATTAACCGTAATATAAAATGATGTAATCGGGTCTCTGTTTGCCCTACCCTAGAAGTTTAATAGTGCATTTTACTCGCCATTTCTTGCGCTTTAAGATGCCGCCGAGCCCAGTACGCTATCTGATATAGGAGCGACGTAAGTTGAACAAATGTGATAGAATTACGCTGAATTCTTATATTAACCGTAATATAAAATGATCTAATCGGGTCTCTGTTTGCCCTACCCTACAACTTTAGCAGTGCATTTTACTCGCCATTTCATGCGCTTTGAGATGCCGCTTAGCCCAATACGCTATCTGAAATAGGAGCGACGTAAATTGAACAAATGTGATAGAATTTGGCTGAATTCTTAAATTAACCATAATATAAAATGATCTAATCGGGTCTCTGTTTGCCCTACCCTAGAAGTTTAATAGTGCATTTTACTCGCCATTTCATGCGCTTTGAGATGGCGCTTAGCCCAATACGCTATCTGAAATAGGAGCGACGTAAATTGAACAAATGTGATAGAATTTGGCTGAATTCTTAAATTAACCATAATATGAAATTATCTAATCGGGTCTCTGTTTGCCCTACCCTAGATGTTTAAAAGTGCATTTTACTCGCCATTTCATGGGCTTTGAGATGCCGCTTAGCCCAATACGCTATCTGAAATAGGAGCGACGTAAATTGAACAAATGTGATAGAATTTCCCTGAATACTTATATTAACCTTAATGTAAAATGATCTAATCGGGTCTCTGTTCGCCCTACCCTAGAAGTTTAAGAGTTCCTTTCACTCGTCATTTCATGCGCTTTGAGATGCCGCTTAGCCCAATACGCTATCTGAAATAGGAGTGACGTAAATTGAATAATTGTGATAGAATTTTGCTGAATTCGTAAATTAACCATAATATAATATGATCTAATCGGGTCTCTGTTTGCCCTACCCTATAAGTTTAATAGTGCATTTTACTCGCCATTTCATGCGCTTTGAGGTGCCGCTTAGCCCAATACGCTATCTGAAATAGGAGCGACGTAAATTGAACAAATGTGATAGAATTTCCCTGAATACTTATATTAACCTTAATGTAAAATGATCTGATCGGGTCTCTGATAGCCCTATCATAGAAGTTTAATAGTGCATTTTACTCGCCATTCCACGCGCTTTAAGATGCCGCCTAGCCCAGTACGCTATCTGAAATAGGAGCGACGTAAGTTGAACAAATGTGATAGAATTACGCTGAATTCTTATATTAACCGTAATATAAAATGATCTAATCGGGTCTCTGTTTGCCTTATCCTAGAAGTTTAATAGTGCATTTCACTCGTCATTTCATGCGCTTTGAGATGCCGCCTAGCCGAGTACGCTATCTGAAATAGGAGCGACGTAAGTTTAACAAATGTGATAGAATTACGCTCAATTATTATATTAACCGTAATATAAAATTATCTAATCGGGTCTCTGTTTGCCCTACCCTAGAAGTTTAATAGTGCACTTTGCTCGCCATTTCATGCGCTTTGAGATGGCGCTTAGCCCAATACGCTATCTGAAATAGGAGCGACGTAAATTGAACAAATGTGATAGAATTTCCCTGAATTCTTATATACACCTTAATGTAAAATGATCTAATCGGGTCTTTGTTCGCCCTACCCTAGAAGTTTAATAGTGCATTTCACTCGCCATTTCATGCACTTTGAGATGCCGCTTAGCCCAATAAGCTATCCGAAATAGAAGCGACGTAAGTTGAACAAATGTGATAGAATTTCGCTGAATTCTTATAATAACCAAAATATAACGTGATCTAATCGGGTCTCTGATTGCCCTACCGTAGAAGTTTAACAGTGCATTTTACTCGCCATTCCTCGCGCTTTGAGATGCCGCTTAGCCGAATACGCTATCTGAAATATCAGCGACGTAAATTGAACAAATGTGATAGAATTACGCTGAATTCTTATATTAACCGTAATATAAAATGATCTAATCGGCTCTCTGATTGCCCTACCCTAGAAGTTTAACAGTGCATTTTACTCGCCACTTCATGCGGTTTGAGATGCCGCTTAGCCCAATACGCTATCTGAAATAGGAGCAACGTAAATTGAAAAACGTGATAGAATGTCGCTGAATTCTTATATTAACCTTAATGTAAAATGATCTAATTGGTTCTCTGTTCTCCCTACCCTAGAAGTTTAATAGTGCCTTTCACTCGTCATTTCATGCGCTTTGAGATGCCGCTTAGCCCAATACGCTATCTGAAATAGGAGCGACGTAAATTGAACAATTGTGATAGAATTTCGCTGAATTCTTATATTAACCAAAATATAAAATGATCTAGTCGGGTCTCTGATTGCCCTATCATAGAAGTTTAATAGTGCATTTTGCTCGCCATTCCACGCGCTTTAAGATGCTGCCCAGCCCAGTACGCTATCTGAAATTGGAGCGACGTAAATTGAACAAATGTGACAGCATTTTGCTGACATCTTAAATTAACCATAATATAAAATGATCTAATCGGGTCTCTGTTTGCCCTACCCTACAAGTTTAGCAGTGCATTTTACTCGCCATTTCATGCGCATTGAGATGCCGCTTAGCCCAATAAGCTATCTGAAATAGGAGCGACGTAAATTGAACAAATGTGATAGAATTTTTCTGAATTCTTAAATAAACCATAATATGAAATGATCTAATCGGGTCTCTGTTTGCCCTACCCTAGAAGTTTAACAGTGCATTTCACTCGCCATTTGATGCGCTTTGAGATGCCGCTCAGCCCAATACGCTATCTGAAATAGGAGCGTCGTACACTGAACAAACGTGATAGAATTACCCTGAATTCTTATATTAACCGTAATATAAAATTATCTAATCGGGTCTCTGTTTGCCTTATCCTAGAAGTTTAATAGTGCACATTGCTCGCCATTTCATGCGCTTTGAGATGGCGCTTAGCCCAATACGCTATCTGAAATTGGAGCGACGTAAATTGAACAAATGTGACAGCATTTTGCTGACATCTTAAATTAACCATAATATAAAATGATCTAATCGGGTCTCTGTTTGCCCTACCCTACAAGTTTAGCAGTGCATTTTACTCGCCATTTCATGCGCATTGAGATGCCGCTTAGCCCAATAAGCTATCTGAAATAGGAGCGACGTAAATTGAACAAATGTGATACAATCTTTCTGAATTCTTAAATAAACCATAATATGAAATGATCTAATCGGGTCTCTGTTTGCCCTACCCTAGAAGTTTAACAGTGCATTTTACTCGCCATTTGATGCGCTTTGAGATGCCGCTTAGCCCAATACGCTATCTGAAATAGGAGCGTCGTACATTGAACAAACGTGATAGAATTACCCTGAATTCTTATATTAACCGTAATATAAAATTATCTAATCGGGTCTCTGTTTGCCTTATCCTAGAAGTTTAATAGTGCACATTGCTCGCCATTTCATGCGCTTTGAGATGGCGCTTAGCCCAATACGCTATCTGAAATAGGAGCGACGTAAATTGAACAAATGTGATAGAATTTCGCTGAATTATTATAATAATCTTAATGTAAAATGATCTGATCGGGTCTTTGTTCGCCCAACCCTAGAAGTTTAATAGTGCATTTCACTCGTCATTTCATGCGCTTTGAGGTGCCGCTTAGCCCAATACGCTGTCTGAAATAGGAGCAACGTAAATTGAACAAATGTGATAGAATTTCGCTGAATTCTTATATTAACCAAAATATAAAATGATCTAATCGGGACTCTGATTGCCCTTACATAGAAGTTTAGTAGTGCATTTTACTCGCCCTTCCACGCGCTTTAAGATGCCGCCTAGCCCACTATGCTATCTGAAATAGGAGCGACGTAAGTTGAACAAATGTGATAGAATTACGCTGAATTCTTATATTAACCGTAATATAAAATGATCTAATCGGCTCTCTGATTGCCCTACCCTAGAAGTTTAACAGTGCATTTTACTCGCCACTTCATGCGGTTTGAGATGCCGCTTAGCCCAATACGCTATCTGAAATAGGAGCGACGTAAATTGAAAAACGTGATAGAATTTCCCTGAATTCTTATATTAACCTTAATGTAAAATGATCTAATCGGTTCTCTGTTCTCCCTACCCTAGAAGTTTAATAGTGCCTTTCACTCGTCATTTCATGCGCTTTGAGATGCCGCTTAGCCCAATACGCTATCTGAAATAGGAGCGACGTAAATTGAACAATTGTGATAGAATTTCGCTGAATTCTTATATTAACCAAAATATAAAATGATCTAGTCGGGTCTCTGATTGCCCTATCATAGAAGTTTAATAGTGCATTTTGCTCGCCATTTCATGCGCTTTGAGATGCCGCTTAGCCCAATACGCTATCTGAAATAGGAGCGACGTAAATTGAACAAATGTGAGAGAATTACGCTGAATTCTTATATTAACCGTGTTATAAAATGATCTAATCGGGTCTCTGTTTGCCCTACCCTACAAGTTTAGCAGTGCATTTTACTCGCCACTTCATGCGCTTTGAGATGCCGCTTAGCCCAATACGCTATCTGAAATAGGAGCGACGTAAATTGAACAAATGTGATAAAATTTCCCTGAATTCTTATATTAACCTTAATGTAAAATGATCTAATCGGGTCTCTGTTCGCCCTACCCTAGAAGTTTAATACTGCATTTCACTCGTCATTTCATGCGCTTTGAGTTGCCGCTTAGCCCAATACGATATCTGAAATAGGAGCGATGTAAATTGAACAAATGTAATAGAATTTTGCTGAACTCTTAAATTAACCATAATATAAAATGATCTTATCGGGTCTCCGTTTGCCCTACCCTAGAAGTTTAACAGTGCATTTTACTCGCCATTTCTTGCGCTTTGAGATGCCGCTTAGCCCAATACGCTATCTGAAATATCAGCGACGTAAGTTGAACAAATGTGATAGAATTACGCTGAATTCTTATATTAAACGTAATATAAAATGATCTAATCGGGTCTCTGTTTGCCTTATCCTAGAAGTTTAATAGTGCATTTTACTCGCCATTTCATGCGCATTGAGATGCCGCTTACCCCAATACGCTATCTGAAATAGGAGCGACGTAAATTGAACAAATATGATAGAATTACTCTAAATTCTTATATTAACCGTAATATAAAATGATCAAATCGGGTCTCTGTTTGCCTTATCCTAGAAGTTTAATAGTGCATTTCACTCGTCATTTCATGCGCTTTGAGATGCCTCTTAGCCCAATAAGCTATCTGAAAGAGGAGCGACGTAACTTGAACGAACGTGATAGAATTTCCCTGAATTCTTATATTAACCTTAATGTAAAATACTCTAATCGGTTCTCTGTTCGCCCTACCCTAGAAGTTTAACAGTGCATTTTACTCGCCATTTCATGCGCTTTGAGATGCCGCTTAGCCCAATACGCTATCTGAAAGAGGAGCGACGTAACTTGAACGAACGTGATAGAATTTCCCTGAATTCTTATATTAACCTTAATGTAAAATAATCTAATCGGTTCTCTGTTCGCCCTACCCTAGAAGTTTAATAGTGCCTTTCACCCGTCATTTCATGCGCTTTGAGATGCCGCTTCGCCCAATACGCTATCGGAAATAGGAGCAACGTAAATTGAACAAATGTGATAGAATTTCGCTGAATTCTTATATTAACCAAAATATAAAATGATCTAATCGGGACTCTGATTGCCCTATCATAAAAGTTTAGTAGTGCATTTTACTCGCCCTTCCACGCGCTTTAAGATGCCGCCTAGCCCACTATGCTATCTGAAATAGGAGCGACGTAAGTTGAACAAATGTGATAGAATTACGCTGAATTCTTATATTAACCGTAATATAAAATGATCTAATCGGGTCTCTGTTTGCCCTACCCTACAACTTTAGCAGTGCATTTTACTCGCCATTTCATGCGCTTTGAGATGGCGCTTAGCCCAATACGCTATCTGAAATAGGAGCGACGTAAATTGAACAAATGTGATAGAATTTGGCTGAATTCTTAAATTAACCATAATATAAAATGATCTAATCGGGTCTCTGTTTGCCTTACCCTAGAAGTTTATTAGTGCATTTTACTCGCCATCTCATGCGATTAGAGATGCCGCTTAGGCCAATACGCTATCTGAAATAGGAGCGACGTAAATTGAACAAATGTGATAGAATTTTTCTGAATTCATAAATAAACCATAATATGAAATGATCTAATCGGGTCTCCGTTTGCCCTTCCCTAGAAGTTTAACAGTGCATTTTACTCGCCATTTCATGCGCGTTGAGATGCCGCTTAGCCCAATACGCTATCTGAAATAGGAGCGACGTAAATTGAACAAATGTGACAGAATTTTTCTGAATTCTTAAATAAACCATAATATGAAATTATCTAATCGGGTCTCTGTTTGCCCTACCCTAGATGTTTAAAAGTGCATTTTACTCGCCATTTCATGGGCTTTGAGATGCCGCTTAGCCCAATACGCTATCTGAAATAGGAGCGACGTAAATTGAACAAATGTGATAGAATTTCCCTGAATACTTATATTAACCTTAATGTAAAATGATCTAATCGGGTCTCTGTTCGCCCTACCCTAGAAGTTTAAGAGTTCCTTTCACTCGTCATTTCATGCGCTTTGAGATGCCGCTTAGTCCAATACGCTATCTGAAATAGGAGTGACGTAAATTGAACAATTGTGATAGAATTTCGCTGAATTCTTATATTAACCAAAATATAAAATGATCTAGTCGGGTCTCTGATTGCCCTATCATAGAAGTTTAATAGTGCATTTTGATCGCCATTCCACGCGCTTTAAGATGCCGCCTAACCCAGTACGCTATCTGAAATTGGAGCGACGTAAATTGAACAAATGTGACAGAATTTTGCTGACATCTTAAATTAACTATAATATAAAATGATCTAGTCGGGTCTCTGTTTGCCCTACCCTACAAGTTTAGCAGTGCATTTTACTCGCCATTTCATGCGCTTTGAGATGCCGCTTAGCCCAATACGCTATCTGAAATAGGAGCGACGTAAATTGAACAAATGTGATAGAATTTCCCTGAATTCTTATATTAACCTTAATGTAAAATGATCTAATCGGGTCTCTGTTCTCCCTACCCTAGAAGTTTAATACTGCATTTCACTCGTCATTTCATGCGCTTTGAGTTGCCGGTTAGCCCAATACGATATCTGAAATAGGAGCGATGTAAATTGAACAAATGTGATAGAATTTTGCTGAATTCGTAAATTAACCATAATATAATATGATCTAATCGGGTCTCTGTTTGCCCTACCCTATAAGTTTAATAGTGCATTTTACTCGCCATTTCATGCGCTTTGAGATGCCGCTTAGCCCAATACGCTATCTGAAATAGGAGCGACGTAAATTGAACAAATGTGATAGAATTTCCCTGAATACTTATATTAACCTTAATGTAAAATGATCTGATCGGGTCTCTGATAGCCCTATCATAGAAGTTTAATAGTGCATTTTACTCGCCATTCCACGCGCTTTAAGATGCCGCCTAGCCCAGTACGCTATCTGAAATAGGAGCGACGTAAGTTGAACAAATGTGATAGAATTACGCTGAATTCTTATATTAACCGTAATATAAAATGATCTAATCGGGTCTCTGTTTGCCTTATCCTAGAAGTTTAATAGTGCATTTCACTCGTCATTTCATGCGCTTTGAGATGCCGCCTAGCCGAGTACGCTATCTGAAATAGGAGCGACGTAAGTTTAACAAATGTGATAGAATTACGCTCAATTATTATATTAACCGTAATATAAAATTATCTAATCGGGCCTCTGTTTGCCCTACCCTAGAAGTTTAATAGTGCACTTTGCTCGCCATTTCATGCGCTTTGAGATGGCGCTTAGCCCAATACGCTATCTGAAATAGGAGCGACGTAAATTGAACAAATGTGATAGAATTTCCCTGAATTCTTATATACACCTTAATGTAAAATGATCTAATCGGGTCTTTGTTCGCCCTACCCTAGAAGTTTAATAGTGCATTTCACTCGCCATTTCATGCACTTTGAGATGCCGCTTAGCCCAATAAGCTATCCGAAATAGAAGCGACGTAAGTTGAACAAATCTGATAGAATTTCGCTGAATTCTTATAATAACCAAAATATAACGTGATCTAATCGGGTCTCTGATTGCCCTACCATAGAAGTTTAACAGTGCATTTTACTCGCCATTCCTCGCGCTTTGAGATGCCGCTCAGCCGAATACGCTATCTGAAATATCAGCGACGTAAATTGAACAAATGTGATAGAATTACGCTGAATTCTTATATTAACCGTAATATAAAATGATCTAATCGGCTCTCTGATTGCCCTACCCTAGAAGTTTAACAGTGCATTTTACTCGCCACTTCATGCGGTTTGAGATGCCGCTTAGCCCAATACGCTATCTGAAATAGGAGCAACGTAAATTGAAAAACGTGATAGAATTTCGCTGAATTCTTATATTAACCTTAATGTAAAATGATCTAATCGGTTCTCTGTTCTCCCTACCCTAGAAGTTTAATAGTGCCTTTCACTCGTCATTTCATGCGCTTTGAGATGCCGCTTAGCCCAATACGCTATCTGAAATAGGAGCGACGTAAATTGAACAATTGTGATAGAATTTCGCTGAATTCTTATATTAACCAAAATATAAAATGATCTAGTCGGGTCTCTGATTGCCCTATCATAGAAGTTTAATAGTGCATTTTGCTCGCCATTCCACGCGCTTTAAGATGCTGCCCAGCCCAGTACGCTATCTGAAATTGGAGCGACGTAAATTGAACAAATGTGACAGCATTTTGCTGACATCTTAAATTAACCATAATATAAAATGATCTAATCGGGTCTCTGTTTGCCCTACCCTACAAGTTTAGCAGTGCATTTTACTCGCCATTTCATGCGCATTGAGATGCCGCTTAGCCCAATAAGCTATCTGAAATAGGAGCGACGTAAATTGAACAAATGTGATAGAATTTTTCTGAATTCTTAAATAAACCATAATATGAAATGATCTAATCGGGTCTCTGTTTGCCCTACCCTAGAAGTTTAACAGTGCATTTCACTCGCCATTTGATGCGCTTTGAGATGCCGCTCAGCCCAATACGCTATCTGAAATAGGAGCGTCGTACATTGAACAAACGTGATAGAATTACCCTGAATTCTTATATTAACCGTAATATAAAATTATCTAATCGGGTCTCTGTTTGCCTTATCCTAGAAGTTTAATAGTGCACATCGCTCGCCATTTCATGCGCTTTGAGATGGCGCTTAGCCCAATACGCTATCTGAAATTGGAGCGACGTAAATTGAACAAATGTGACAGCATTTTGCTGACATCTTAAATTAACCATAATATAAAATGATCTAATCGGGTCTCTGTTTGCCCTACCCTACAAGTTTAGCAGTGCATTTTACTCGCCATTTCATGCGCATTGAGATGCCGCTTAGCCCAATAAGCTATCTGAAATAGGAGCGACGTAAATTGAACAAATGTGATACAATTTTTCTGAATTCTTAAATAAACCATAATATGAAATGATCTAATCGGGTCTCTGTTTGCCCTACCCTAGAAGTTTAACAGTGCATTTTACTCGCCATTTGATGCGCTTTGAGATGCCGCTTAGCCCAATACGCTATCTGAAATAGGAGCGTCGTACATTGAACAAACGTGATAGAATTACCCTGAATTCTTATATTAACCGTAATATAAAATTATCTAATCGGGTCTCTGTTTGCCTTATCCTAGAAGTTTAATAGTGCACATTGCTCGCCATTTCATGCGCTTTGAGATGGCGCTTAGCCCAATACGCTATCTGAAATAGGAGCGACGTAAATTGAACAAATGTGATAGAATTTCGCTGAATTATTATAATAATCTTAATGTAAAATGATCTAATCGGGTCTTTGTTCGCCCAACCCTAGAAGTTTAATAGTGCATTTCACTCGTCATTTCATGCGCTTTGAGGTGCCGCTTAGCCCAATACGCTGTCTGAAATAGGAGCAACGTAAATTGAACAAATGTGATAGAATTTCGCTGAATTCTTATATTAACCAAAATATAAAATGATCTAATCGGGACTCTGATTGCCCTTACATAGAAGTTTAGTAGTGCATTTTACTCGCCCTTCCACGCGCTTTAAGATGCCGCCTAGCCCACTATGCTATCTGAAATAGGAGCGACGTAAGTTGAACAAATGTGATAGAATTACGCTGAATTCTTATATTAACCGTAATATAAAATGATCTAATCGGCTCTCTGATTGCCCTACCCTAGAAGTTTAACAGTGCATTTTACTCGCCACTTCATGCGGTTTGAGATGCCGCTTAGCCCAATACGCTATCTGAAATAGGAGCGACGTAAATTGAAAAACGTGATAGAATTTCCCTGAATTCTTATATTAACCTTAATGTAAAATGATCTAATCGGTTCTCTGTTCTCCCTACCCTAGAAGTTTAATAGTGCCTTTCACTCGTCATTTCATGCGCTTTGAGATGCCGCTTAGCCCAATACGCTATCTGAAATAGGAGCGACGTAAATTGAACAATTGTGATAGAATTTCGCTGAATTCTTATATTAACCAAAATATAAAATGATCTAGTCGGGTCTCTGATTGCCCTATCATAGAAGTTTAATAGTGCATTTTGCTCGCCATTTCATGCGCTTTGAGATGCCGCTTAGCCCAATACGCTATCTGAAATAGGAGCGACGTAAATTGAACAAATGTGAGAGAATTACGCTGAATTCTTATATTAACCGTGTTATAAAATGATCTAATCGGGTCTCTGTTTGCCCTACCCTACAAGTTTAGCAGTGCATTTTACTCGCCACTTCATGCGCTTTGAGATGCCGCTTAGCCCAATACGCTATCTGAAATAGGAGCGACGTAAATTGAACAAATGTGATAAAATTTCCCTGAATTCTTATATTAACCTTAATGTAAAATGATCTAATCGGGTCTCTGTTCGCCCTACCCTAGAAGTTTAATACTGCATTTCACTCGTCATTTCATGCGCTTTGAGTTGCCGCTTAGCCCAATACGATATCTGAAATAGGAGCGATGTAAATTGAACAAATGTAATAGAATTTTGCTGAACTCTTAAATTAACCATAATATAAAATGATCTTATCGGGTCTCCGTTTGCCCTACCCTAGAAGTTTAACAGTGCATTTTACTCGCCATTTCTTGCGCTTTGAGATGCCGCTTAGCCCAATACGCTATCTGAAATATCAGCGACGTAAGTTGAACAAATGTGATAGAATTACGCTGAATTCTTATATTAACCGTAATATAAAATGATCAAATCGGGTCTCTGTTTGCCTTATCCTAGAAGTTTAATAGTGCATTTCACTTGTCATTTCGTGCGCTTTGAGATGCCTCTTAGCCCAATAAGCTATCTGAAAGAGGAGCGACGTAACTTGAACGAACGTGATAGAATTTCCCTGAATTCTTATATTAACCTTAATGTAAAATACTCTAATCGGTTCTCTGTTCGCCCTACCCTAGAAGTTTAACAGTGCATTTTACTCGCAATTTCATGCGCTTTGAGATGCCGCTTAGCCCAATACGCTATCTGAAAGAGGAGCGACGTAACTTGAACGAACGTGATAGAATTTCCCTGAATTCTTATATTAACCTTAATGTAAAATAATCTAATCGGTTCTCTGTTCGCCCTACCCTAGAAGTTTAATAGTGCCTTTCACCCGTCATTTCATGCGCTTTGAGATGCCGCTTCGCCCAATACGCTATCTGAAATAGGAGCAACGTAAATTGAACAAATGTGATAGAATTTCGCTGAATTCTTATATTAACCAAAATATAAAATGATCTAATCGGGACTCTGATTGCCCTATCATAAAAGTTTAGTAGTGCATTTTACTCGCCCTTCCACGCGCTTTAAGATGCCGCCTAGCCCACTATGCTATCTGAAATAGGAGCGACGTAAGTTGAACAAATGTGATAGAATTACGCTGAATTCTTATATTAACCGTAATATAAAATGATCTAATCGGCTCTCTGATTGCCCTACCCTAGAAGTTTAACAGTGCATTTTACTCGCCACTTCATGCGGTTTGAGATGCCGCTTAGCCCAATACGCTATCTGAAATAGGAGCGACGTAAATTGAAAAACGTGATAGAATTTCCCTGAATTCTTATATTAACCTTAATGTAAAATGATCTAATCGGTTCTCTGTTCTCCCTACCCTAGAAGTTTAATAGTGCCTTTCACTCGTCATTTCATGCGCTTTGAGATGCCGCTTAGCCCAATACGCTATCTGAAATAGGAGCGACGTAAATTGAACAATAGTGATAGAATTTCGCTGAATTCTTATATTAACCAAAATATAAAATGATCTAGTCGGGTCTCTGATTGCCCTATCATAGAAGTTTAATAGTGCATTTTGCTCGCCAGTCCACGCGCTTTAAGATGCTGCCCAGCCCAGTACGCTATCTGAAATTGGAGCGACGTAAATTGAACAAATGTGACAGCATTTTGCTGACATCTTAAATTAACCATAATATAAAATGATCTAATCGGGTCTCTGTTTGCCCTGCCCTACAAGTTTAGCAGTGCATTTTACTCGCCATTTCATGCGCATTGAGATGCCGCTTAGCCCAATAAGCTATCTGAAATAGGAGCGACGTAAATTGAACAAATGTGATAGAATTTTTCTGAATTCTTAAATAAACCATAATATGAAATGATCTAATCGGGTCTCTGCTTGCCCTACCCTAGAAGTTTAACAGTGCATTTTACTCTCCATTTGATGCGCTTTGAGATGCCGCTCAGCCCAATACGCTATCTGAAATAGGAGCGTCGTACATTGAACAAACGTGATAGAATTACCCTGAATTCTTATATTAACCGTAATATAAAATTATGTAATCGGGTCTCTGTTTGCCTTATCCTAGAAGTTTAATAGTGCACATTGCTCGCCATTTCATGCGCTTTGAGATGGCGCTTAGCCCAATACGCTATCTGAAATAGGAGCGACGTAAATTGAACAATTGTGATAGAATTTCGCTGAATTCTTATATTAACCAAAATATAAAATGATCTAGTCGGGTCTCTGATTGCCCTATCATAGAAGTTTAATAGTGCATTTTGCTCGCCATTCCACGCGCTTTAAGATGCTGCCCAGCCCAGTACGCTATCTGAAATTGGAGCGACGTAAATTGAACAAATGTGACAGCATTTTGCTGACATCTTAAATTAACCATAATATAAAATGATCTAATCGGGTCTCTGTTTGCCCTACCCTAGAAGTTTAATAGTGCATTTTACTCGCCATTTCATGCGCTTTGAGATGCCGCTTAGCCCAATACGCTATCTGAAATAGGAGCGACGTAAATTGAACAAATGTGATAAAATTTCCCTGAATTCTTATATTAACCTTAATGTAAAATGATCTAATCGGGTCTCTGTTCGCCCTACCCTAGAAGTTTAATACTGCATTTCACTCGTCATTTCATGCGCTTCGAGTTGCCGCTTAGCCCAATACGATATCTGAAATAGGAGCGATGTAAATTGAACAAATGTAATAGAATTTTGCTGAACTCTTAAATTAACCGTAATATAAAATGATCTTATCGGGTCTCCGTTTGCCCTACCCTAGAAGTTTAACAGTGCATTTTACTCGCCATTTCTTGCGCTTTGAGATGCCGCTTAGCCCAATACGCTATCTGAAATATCAGCGACGTAAGTTGAACAAATGTGATAGAATTACGCTGAATTCTTATATTAACCGTAATATAAAATGATCTAATCGGGTCTCTGTTTGCCTTATCCTAGAAGTTTAATAGTGCATTTTACTCGCCATTTCATGCGCATTGAGATGCCGCTTAGCCCAATACGCTATCTGAAATAGGAGCGACGTAAATTGAACAAATATGATAGAATTACTCTAAATTCTTATATTAACCGTAATATAAAGTGATCAAATCGGGTCTCTGTTTGCCTTATCCTAGAAGTTTAATAGTGCATTTCACTCGTCATTTCATGCGCTTTGAGATGCCTCTTAGCCCAATAAGCTATCTGAAATAGGAGCGACGTAAATTGAACAAATGTGATAGAATTTTTCTGAATTCTTAAATAAACCATAATATGAAATGATCTAATCGGGTCACTGTTTGCCCTACCCTAGAAGTTTAACAGTGCATTTTACTCGCCATTTCATGCGCTTTGAGATGCCGCTTAGCCCAATAAGCTATCTGAAATAGGAGCGACGTAAATTGAACAAATGTGATAGAATTTCGCTGAATTCTTATATTAACCTTAATGTAAAATGATCTAATCGGGTCTCTGTTCGCCCTACCCTAGAAGTTTAATACTGCATTTCACTCGTCATTTCATGCGCTTTGAGATGCCGCTTCGCCCAATACGCTATCTGAAATAGGAGCGACGTAAATAGAACAGTTGTGATAGATTTTCGCTGAATTCTTAAATTAACCATAATATAAAATGATCTAATCGGGTCTCTGTTTGCCTTACCCTAGAAGTTTAATAGTGCATTTTACTCGCCATTTCATGCGATTAGAGATGCCGCTTAGGCCAATACGCTATCTGAAATAGGAGCGACGTAAATTCAACAAATGTGATAGAATATTTCTGAATTCTTAAATAAACCATAATATGATATGATCTAATCGGGTCTCCGTTTGCCCTTCCCTAGAAGTTTAACAGTGCATTTTACTCGCCATTTCATGCGCTTTGAGATGCCGCTTAGCCCAATACGCTATCTGAAATAGGAGCGACGTAAATTGAACAAATGTGATAGAATTTTTCTGAATTCCTAAATAAACCATAATATGAAATGATCTAATCGTGTCTCTGTTTGCCCTACCCTAGATGTTTAACAGTGCATTATACTCGCCATTTCATGCGCTTTGAGATGCCGCTAAGCCCAATACGCTATCTGAAATAGGAGCGACGTAAATTGAACAAATGTGATAGAATTTCCCTGAATACTTATATTAACCTTAATGTAAAATGATCTAATCGGGTCTCTGTTTGCCCTACCCTAGAAGTGTAATAGTGCATTTCACTCGCCATTTCATGCGCTTTGAGATGCCGCTTAGCCCAATACGCTATCTGAAATAGGAGCGACGTAAATAGAACAATTGTGATAGAATTTCGCTGAATTCTTATATTAACCAAAATATAAAATGATCTAGTCGGGTCTCTGATTGCCCTATCATAGAAGCTTAATAGTGCATTTTGATCGCCATTCCACGCGCTTTAAGATGCCGCCTAGCCCAGTACGCTATCTGAAATAGGAGCGACGTAAGTTGAACAAATGTGATAGAATTTGGCTGAATTCTTATATTAACCGTAATATAAAATGATCTAATCGGGTCTCTGTTTGCCCTACCCTACAAGTTTAGCAGTGCATTTTACTCGCCATTTCATGCGCTTTGAGATGCCGCCTAGCCCAGTACGCTATCTGAAATAGGAGCGACGTAAGTTGAACAAATGTGATAGAATTTGGCTGAATTCTTATATTAACCGTAATATAAAATGATCTAATCGGGTTTCTGATTGCCATATCATAGAAGTTTAATAGTGCATTTTACTCGACATTCCACGCGCTTTAAGATGCCGCCTAGCCCAGTACGCTATCTGAAATAGGAGCGACGTAAGTTGAACAAATGTGATAGAATTTGGCTGAATTCTTAAATTAACCATAATATAAAATGATCTAATCGGGTCTCTGTTTGCCCTACCCTAGAAGTTTAAAAGTGCATTTTACTCACCATTTCATGCGCATTGAGATGCCGCTTAGCCCAATACGCTATCTGAAATAGGAGCGACGTAAATTGAACAAATATGATAGAGTTTCGCTGAATTATTAAATTAACCATAATATAAAATCATCTTATCGGGTCTCTGTTTGCCCTACCCTAGGAGTTTAATAGTGCATTTTACTCGCCATTTCTTGCGCTTTAAGATGCCGCCGAGCCCAGTACGCTATCTGACGTAGGAGCGACGTAAGTTGAACAAATGTGATAGAATTACGCTGCATTCTTATATTAACCGTAATATAAAATGATCTAATCGGGTCTCTGTTTGCCTTATCCTAGAAGTTTAATAGTGTATTTCACTCGTCATTTCATGCGCTTTGAGATGCCTCTTAGCCCAGTACGCTATCTGAAATAGGAGCGACGTAAGTTTAACAAATGTGATAGAATTACGCTCAATTATTATATTAACCGTAATATAAAATTATCTAATCGGGTCTCTGTTTGCCCTACCCTAGAAGTTTAATAGTGCACTTTGCTCGCCATTTCATGCGCTTTGAGATGGCGCTTAGCCCAATACGCTATCTGAAATAGGAGCGACGTAAATTGAACAAATGTGATAGAATTTCCCTGAATTCTTATATACACCTTAATGTAAAATGATCTAATCGGGTCTTTGTTCGCCCTACCCTAGAAGTTTAATAGTGCATTTCACTCGCCATTTCATGCGCTTTGAGATGCCGCTTAGCCCAATAAGCTATCTGAAATAGAAGCGACGTAAGTTGAACAAATGTGATAGAGTTTCGCTGAATTCTTATAATAACCAAAATATAAAGTGATCTAATCGGGTCTCTGATTGCCCTATCATAGAAGTGTAACAGTGCATTTTACTCGCCCTTCCACGCGCTTTAAGATGCCGCCTAGCCTAGTACGCTATCTGAAATAGGAGCGACGTAAGTTGAACAAATGTGATAGAATTACGCTGAATTCTTATATTAACCGTAATATAAAATGATCTAATCGGGTCTCTGTTAGCCTTACCCTAGAAGTTTAATAGTGCATTTTACTCGCCATTTCATGCGCTTTGAGATGCCGCTTAGCCCAACACGCAATCTGAAATAGGAGCGACGTAAATTGAACAAATGTGATAGAATTTCCCTGAATTCTTATATACACCTTAATGTAAAATGATCTAATCGGGTCTTTGTTCGCCCTACCCTAGAAGTTTAATAGTGCATTTTACTCGCCATTTCATGCGCTTTGAGATGCCGCTTAGCCCAATACGCTATCTGCAATAGGAGCGACGTCCATTGAACAAATGTGATAGAATTTCGCTGAATTCTTAAATTAACCATAATATCAAATGATCTAATCGGGTCTCTGTTTGCCCTATCATAGATGTTTAATAGTGCATTTCACTCGTCATTTCATGCGCTTTGAGATGCCGCCTAGCCCAGTACGCTATCTGAAATAGGAGCGACGTAAGTTTAACAAATGTGATAGAATTACGCTCAATTATTATATTAACCGTAATATAAAATTATCTAATCGGGTCTCTGTTTGCCCTACCCTAGAAGTTTAATAGTGCACTTTGCTCGCCATTTCATGCGTTTGAGATGGCGCTTAGCCCAATACGCTATCTGAAATAGGAGCGACGTAAATTGAACAAATGTGATAGAATTTCCCTGAATTCTTATATACACCTTAATGTAAAATGATCTAATCGGGTCTTCGTTCGCCCTACCCTAGAAGTTTAATAGTGCATTTCACTCGCCATTTCCTGCGCTTTCAGATGCCGCTTAGCCCAATAAGCTATCTGAAATAGGAGCGACGTAAATTGAACAAATATGATAGAGTTTCGCTGAATTATTAAATTAACCATAATATAAAATCATCTTATCGGGTCTCTGTTTGCCCTACCCTAGGAGTTTAATAGTGCATTTTACTCGCCATTTCTTGCGCTTTAAGATGCCGCCGAGCCCAGTACGCTATCTGACGTAGGAGCGACGTAAGTTGAACAAATGTGATAGAATTACGCTGCATTCTTATATTAACCGTAATATAAAATGATCTAATCGGGTCTCTGTTTGCCTTATCCTAGAAGTTTAATAGTGTATTTCACTCGTCATTTCATGCGCTTTGAGATGCCTCTTAGCCCAGTACGCTATCTGAAATAGGAGCGACGTAAGTTTAACAAATGTGATAGAATTACGCTCAATTATTATATTAACCGTAATATAAAATTATCTAATCGGGTCTCTGTTTGCCCTACCCTAGAAGTTTAATAGTGCACTTTGCTCGCCATTTCATGCGCTTTGAGATGGCGCTTAGCCCAATACGCTATCTGAAATAGGAGCGACGTAAATTGAACAAATGTGATAGAATTTCCCTGAATTCTTATATACACCTTAATGTAAAATGATCTAATCGGGTCTTTGTTCGCCCTACCCTAGAAGTTTAATAGTGCATTTCACTCGCCATTTCATGCGCTTTGAGATGCCGCTTAGCCCAATAAGCTATCTGAAATAGAAGCGACGTAAGTTGAACAAATGTGATAGAGTTTCGCTGAATTCTTATAATAACCAAAATATAAAGTGATCTAATCGGGTCTCTGATTGCCCTATCATAGAAGTGTAACAGTGCATTTTACTCGCCCTTCCACGCGCTTTAAGATGCCGCCTAGCCTAGTACGCTATCTGAAATAGGAGCGACGTAAGTTGAACAAATGTGATAGAATTACGCTGAATTCTTATATTAACCGTAATATAAAATGATCTAATCGGGTCTCTGTTAGCCTTACCCTAGAAGTTTAATAGTGCATTTTACTCGCCATTTCATGCGCTTTGAGATGCCGCTTAGCCCAACACGCAATCTGAAATAGGAGCGACGTAAATTGAACAAATGTGATAGAATTTCCCTGAATTCTTATATACACCTTAATGTAAAATGATCTAATCGGGTCTTTGTTCGCCCTACCCTAGAAGTTTAATAGTGCATTTTACTCGCCATTTCATGCGCTTTGAGATGCCGCTTAGCCCAGTACGCTATCTGAAATAGGAGCGGCGTAAGTTTAACAAATGTGATAGAATTACGCTCAATTATTATATTAACCGTAATATAAAATTATCTAATCGGGTCTCTGTTTGCCCTACCCTAGAAGTTTAATAGTGCACTTTGCTCGCCATTTCATGCGTTTGAGATGGCGCTTAGCCCAATACGCTATCTGAAATAGGAGCGACGTAAATTGAACAAATGTGATAGAATTTCCCTGAATTCTTATATACACCTTAATGTAAAATGATCTAATCGGGTCTTTGTTCGCCCTACCCTAGAAGTTTAATAGTGCATTTCACTCGCCATTTCCTGCGCTTTCAGATGCCGCTTAGCCCAATAAGCTATCTGAAATAGAAGCGACGTAAGTTGAACAAATGTGATAGAATTTCGCTGAATTCTTATAATAACCAAAATATAACGTGATCTAATCGGGTCTCTGATTGCCCTATCATAGAAGTTTAACAGTGCATTTTACTCGCCATTCCTCGCGCTTTGAGATGCCGCTTAGCCCAATACGCTATCTGAAATATCAGCGACGTAAATTGAACAAATGTGAGAGAATCTCGCTGAATACTTATATTAACCTTAATGTAAAATGATCTAATCGGGTCTCTGTTCGCCCTACCATAGAAGTTTTAATAGTGCATTTCACTCGCTATTTCATGCGCTTTGAGATGCCGCTTAGCCCAATACGCTATCTGAAATAGGAGCGACGTAAATAGAACAATTGTGATAGAATTTCGCTGAATTCTTATATTATCCAAAATATAAAATGATCTAATCGGGTCTCTGATTGCCTTATCAAAGAAGTTTAATAGTGCATTTTACTCGCCAATCCACGCGCTTCACGATTCCGCCTAGCCCAGTACGCTATCTGAAATAGGAGCGACGTAAATTGAACAAATGTGATAGAATTTGGCTGAATTCATAAATTAACCATAATATAAAATGATCTAATCGGGTCTCCGTTTGCCCTACCCAAGAAGTTTAACAGCGCATTTTAATCGCCATTTCATGCGCTTTGAGATGCAGCTTAGCCAAATACGCTATCTGAAATAGGAGCGACGTAAATTGAACGAATGTGATAGAGTTTCCCTGAATTCCTAAATTAACCGTAATATAATATGATCTAATCGGGTCTCTGTTTGCCCTACCCTATAAGTTTAATAGTGCATTTTACTCGCTATTTCATGCGCTATGAGATGCCGCTTAGCCCACTACGCTATCTGAAATAGGAGCGACGTAAATTGAACAAATGTGACAGAATTTCCCTGAAATCTTATATTAAACAAAATATAAAATGATCTAAACGGGACTCTCATTGCCCTATCATAGAAGTTTAGTAGTGCATATTACTCGCCCTTCCACGTGCTTTAAGATGCCGCCTAGCCCAGTACACTATCTGAAATAGGAGCGACGTATGTTGAACAAATGTGATAGAATTACGCTGAATTCTTATATTAACCGTAATATAAAATGATCTAATCGGGTCTCTGTTCGCCCTACCCTAGAAGATTACTAGTGCATTTCACTCGTCATTTCATGCGCTTTGAGATGCCGCTTAGCCCAATACGCTATCTGCAATAGGAGCGACGTAAATTGAACAAATGTGATAGAATTCGGCTGAATTCTTAAATTAACCATAATATAAAATGATCTAATCGGGTCTCTGTTTGCCCCACCCTAGAAGTTTAACAGTGCATTTTACTCGCCATTTCATGCGCTTTGAGATGCCTCTTAGCCCAATACGCTATCTGAAATAGGAGCGACGTAAATAGAACAATTGTGATAGAATTTCGCTGAATTCCCATATTAACCAAAATATAAAATGATCTAATCGGGTCTCTGATTGCCCTATCATAGAAGTTTAATAGTGCATTTTACTCGACAATCCACGCGCTTTAAGATTCCGCCTAGCCCAGTACGCTATCTGAAATAGGAGAGACGTAAGTTGAACAAATGTGATAGAATTTGGCTGAATTCTTAAATTAACCATAATATAAAATGATCTAATCGGGTCTC